>MU228511.1:526099-540952 GCA_018584345.1 Thuja plicata
CTATACTTATTGCATTGTAAAGTACAACTCCTAACAGGTTTGAAATATCTTCTAATAGGGATTACTATAAACAAGTATAGTTCATTGTGGGTGCTAATTCCCACTGGGGTTTTTACCATTTGGTTTCACCATAATCAAATTGTGTGTTGTGTACTGTGTTATCTGAATGTGTATTTACCGAAATTGATCTATTGCTTCCTATCTAGGAGGAGTATGACAAATGACATAACAGCCCTCAGATTATGCTTATTCTAGTGACAAATATAACCTAAGAATGGAAGATTCAAATGAAAACTAATCTAAATGATTGAAAAACATGCAATCTAGCTCTAGAAATGAAGATTACAACAATACAGGGTAAGGAATAAGCTAAAAAGCAATATGAAAGTACTTAAAACATGAGCAACATGAGATTGCTCCTTCAATTTTCCAAATGTGGGCAGCATAAGAATGCTTTCAAATCTCCAAAATTAGGAGCATTACAACAACAATACTTCAAAATCAAGGGCCATTTGAGCTCAAAATCCATCCAATTTATAGAAGAATGGGGAGAGAGAGGGGGGACAAGGTTCATTAATGGAGGTGTCAAAACCATTAATGAAGTGTAAGAGGAATAAATGCCAAAGGCATTGAAGAGGCATGGGCTCAATGAATCTCCATTAACAAGGCATTAATGGGAGCCTTTAAGAAGCATGTGAAGGGTGTAAGAGGCAAGCTTGAGAAGGTGGACTTGGAGAGAGCCAAGCTTGAGAAAGTTGACTTTCTCAAGTGGGTTGAGTTCCTAATCATACCTTAATGGAATGTGACAAGCTTAAGGGTAGCTTAGGATTAAGATTAGGGATTAAGGCATGTGATTAAGGAGATAGAGATGGGAGGAGAGAGAATGAGTGGAGGAGGATTAGCTAATTAGGGTTAATTAGCTAATTAAGAAGAATTAGCATGTGAGAAGGGGTTGGGATGAGTTTGAACTCATGGTGGGGTAGTTGAGATTGGTTAGGTTAGAGGGAATATTAATGAAATGAATTGTTGTAATAACATATTCACTTAATAATTGGGATTTAATTAATCATTTAAGCTTTTGATTGTTTTGTAATAATTAATTAGGACTATAGCCAAATTGAACCAATTAGGCTAGGGGATTGATTTTGCAAGTGATGAGGTATGATTAGGATTTCATTAATTCCTTTTAAATTAACTACCTTAGCCATGTATTATTTGAATTGATTGAATTGAATTGATTTGATTGGATGGGCTAAAGTGATTAATGTAAATTAGTGATTAGATCACTTAGGAAATTAAATCTGATTCAAATGAATTATGTCAGTTGATTGAAGAGTTGTTTGGACATAATTGGGGGTATGATCACACTTAGGGAAAATAGGGTCTATGGTCAGAGCAGACAAAATCTAGGTGGTTACATTTGCCCCTCTTTGAATTGATGTGCAAGCAGTGCATTGATTCAAAGAAAGTTTTTGATGTTGACTTCAGAAATTTTGAGAGTTTCGCTCATGATCGAACGAAATGCTTGATGAGATTAGTCTCGCACTTGATCAAACCAAATTGATAGTATTGATTTTGAACTTGGTTGTCATCCAAATATCAATAAAAGATCTTAAAGATACCAATTCTGAACTTGGTTGTCATTCAAATATTGATAATACTGATTCCGAACTTGGTTGTCGTCCAAAAGTCAGTATGAAGCTGCTAGGAGCTTAGTAAAAATATTTTAAAATGAGAAAACACAAGATATCCAACTTATGAGAACCAAATATTTCTATCCAATAGTCCTGACTTAGTCAAGAAAACTGTCATGCCCCTAGTTTGTTTGACAATGAAGTAATTTTTAATGTTGTTTCGAGCAAAAATTTGATTGATAATAGTGTGATCATGCCCCCTCGGGAACAAAATCGAAGGAAAGAAATAAAAATCCCTCTATTGAAATGATGTATCACTTGCAGTGATTGGGTTAGATCAAGAAAGAACGGATTAGAAGAAGAGAAGAGATGAAGGTGTGTTTAAGAGTAAACACACGAGTACCAAGTTAATCACTTTTAAAATGTGAGTTCGGTTTCGTTCCCGATTGATCAAAGATTTTAGGAATCATGGATATGTAAATATCTTGGATTTCAGAGGAAGTAACAATAGAAAGGAGTTTGAGTTCAAATCTTTGTGTTGTTCTTTCAAAAATGCATCATGCAATCTCTAAAATGCAACTATATGCAGACTCATAGGACTTGTCACTAATTTGCAGATATTATAGCATTTTATCATCATTGGGTGCTTTTGGAATGGATACCACCGGATAATACAACCATCACTAATACCCACTAATATTATGAAAGTATGAATACTATGTTTATTGGAATGTCAGAAATAAACTTAGGCATCAAGGCATAGAAGCCAGGATAACAAAATAGTCACCTTCCTTTTACTATATCAGAATCTGTGTAAGGTAAGACATTGGACCCGCAATGACCTTGAAAATTCATATCCTTGGGTACATTATGCTTCATATAACTTAGTGAAAATCTGACTTTGAAAACAAACAAGGAAATTGTTTCAACCTCACCGTAGTTTACACATAACAAAGATCGAGATATATGCGGCTATCCACTCATGGTGGCAACTCTTACCATAAACATCCAAGTTAGGTGAAATGTATAGGATCATTTGGAACAATCACCACACATAGAAAACCAAGAAAATGTTATGCCCCCATCCTTGCGACTCTTTGTCTTTGCATAGACATCATGGAGTAACTCGGAATACATAACAACTATCAATTGTGAATCAAGCAAATAAAATTCATAACTGCTTAGATGCCCCTAGTGAAAACAACATGGGTACATAAAAGAGTCACAATCAAACCAAGATTGAACTATGTTTAGGTAGTATTGAGAAATACTACTGATTCATTTTTCAAGCGCAATATAGATTCAACAATCAAAAACTTGGAATTCAAGCAATATGTGTTCCAAGTATGTGTAGATGTTGTTGTCCCTATTTGCAATCCAATGTAGGTCTTAAGAACACCGTTCATGTTAGTGCAATGTTTGTGCCATCTTTGTTTCATGAAAGTAACATTTTAGTAAAAACATCGAGTATCATTGTGTCATGAGACAAAAAATCCCATGATGACCTAGCATACATGACCTAATATGCTAGAAAAAGATGCCCCCAGTGCAGAATGACTTGATCCTAACACAGAATTGCAGACAAATCCCAAGCGAGGATAAGATTTTCGTAAGGAAACAAAGTCAAACTTTAGCACAGGTGTAATTGTGAAGGTTTAGTATCAACAATGCATTGATAGATGGAGCGTAGAACACAAGTGATGCCTGATTGTCAGGTTTTCACCACTTGGCAAAACTTTTTTTTCTTTTTGCTACCAGGATGCCTGTTTTACCAGGTTGTCATCAAGGCACTTTTCTCTTTTTTTTGTTATTTTTTCTTTTTTGAATGTTTTTTTAGTATCAAGGCGTCTGTTTGCCAGGTTTTCACTAAGGATACCTTTCTTCAGGACTTTTTCCACTATTTTTGGATTTCTCCAGGATCAATTTTTTGAATGTTTTTGGTATTTTTTTTGAAAACTATTTCACTGTACAGGCTCTGATAGCTGAACATCAAGCGTAGAACTGCTTCAAATGTAGATTATTGATAGGATCTGGAAGAACGTCTCCCTCAGGTGTAGCTAGTTGATAAGCTCCAGTCCCAAAAGTAGCAGTGATAATATAAGGTCCCAACTAGTTAGGTTCAATTTTTCCTTTTTGTTCTCTTTTAGGTTGGTTCTTAGGATTATCCTCTAGGATGAGATCCCCTACTTGAAATTGTCATGGTTTTACCTTTTTATTGTACCCTTTGGACATTTGTGCTTGGTACACCTTTAGATGATTGAACACCTATTGTCTGCGCTCATCAAGTAGGTCTAAAGAATTCACCCTATCGATGTGGTATTGCTCATCAGTTACAAAACACTGTAAAGATATCCGCAAAGATGGGATTTCAACCTCAACAGGTAGTACTAATTCAATGCCATAGACTAGGGAAAATGGTGTGGCTCTAGTTGGTGTTCTAATGCTTGTTATATAGGCCCATAGTGCCGTATTTGATTGTAGATGCCAGTCTCTACTAGACTTACTCACAGTTCTGTGTAAGATCTTGAGAATATTCTTATTAGATGCCTTAGCCTATCCATTACCTTGAGGGTAATAGATTGAGGAGCAATGTTGAGTGATGTTGAACTTTTCACAAAGGTCATCAATGTCTTGATTTTTAAATTGGCCCCCACTGTCTATCACAATTGAAGAGGGTATCCCATATCTATAGATAATGTAGTTCAATATGAACATAGCCACCTGTTTGCCAATGGATTTTATTAGCGACACAACCTTGACCCACTTCATGAAATATTTAGTGACCGTAATGATGAACTTGTGTCCATTTGAAGAATTGGGATATATTTGTCCAACCAAGTCAAAGGCCCATTGCTGAAATGGCCAATGTGTAATGAAAGGTATAAGTTCTCTGGCAGGAGCATTGATGAGATTTCCATGTGTCTAGAATTTATGACATGTTTTGGAAAATTTAATAGCATCTTTTTCCATGGTAGGCCAGTAATAGCCTACTCTGAGCAGTTTCTTTGCTAGTGAAAAGCCATTTGAATGTGATCCACACACACCTTCGTGGACTTGTTTTAATGCGCAATTTGACTCTTCAAGTTCTAAACATCTAAGAAGTGTACCATCAAGACCTCATTGATATACGTTATTAGTTATGAGGACATAATGTGATGATATCCTAAATAGGGCTCTTTTCTCATTTTTGGATAGATTATTGGGAATGGTTTGGTCAGTTAGGTAAGCAATGATATTAGCGTATCGAGATTGGTCTGGGGTGTCCAAAGCACATATTACTTGGTATTCAGGGGTATCAAAGGCAGGATAGGATAGTTCTTCCACCAATAATTCATAGAAAAATTGATGTTCCTCTAGTTGTAACATGGATGCCAATGTAGCCATAGCATTTGCAGCTTTGTTCTCTATTCTGAGTATCTGCTGGAATGTGATGAAGACAAAGTACTTCTTCAAGTAATTAACCAGTTGTTTATAGGGCATCAACTTCTCATATTTTGTTTGATAATCTCTATTGACTTGATTGATAATGAGCTGGGAGTCACCATACACATGCAACTCTATGATCTTCCATTCCATGGCAAGTTTAAGACCGTTTACCAATGCCTCGTATTCAGAAATGTTGTTCATGCATGGAAACATCAATTTGTAAGACTTGGGTATCTTGTAGCCTTGAGGAGTTATGAATAGAACTCCTACTCCAGAGCCTTGTTGCGTGAAAGAACCATCAAAGTACATCTTCCATGGGTACTCATTTAGATACATAATGGTCTCATCAGGGAATTCAATCTTTAAAGGTTCATCATCTTGAAGTGGTGAATCCGCCAATTGATCTATGAGGACTTGTCCTTTAATTTCCCTTCTATCCACATACTCAATATCAAATTCACTTATACTGAGGACCCATTTTGCCAAATGTCTTGTTAATGCAGTTTTTCTTAAAAGGTACTTTAGAGGATCGATCTTTGCAATGAGTCTTATTGTATGTGAGAGCATGTAGTGTCTTAATTTCCGTGATGCAAAGACAACTACTAAGCATGCTTTTTCAATAATGTTGTAATTGAGTTCATAGGCCACTAGTGTTCTACTAATTTAGTAGATAGCTCTTTATTTCTTAGCTTCATCTTCTTGTGCAAGCAATACTCCTAGTGATGTAGCTATAGCTGAAATATACAGGAGTAATGGCTTTCCGTGAATGGGTGCCATAAGAATAGGAGTAATAGCCAGGTACTCTTTTAGTTCTTTGAAGTTGGCTTCACAGTGTCCATCCCATTTGAAAGTGACCCCTTTATGTAGCAATTTGGTAAAGGGTTGTGCTCTATCCGCAAGTTGTGACATGAACCGCCTGATTGATTAAAGTCTCCCTTGCAATGTCCTCATTTGACTGATGTTGCGTGGAGGAGTCATCTCTAGTATAGCATTGACTTTTGTAGGATCTACTTCAATTCCCTTTGCTGAAACAATAAACCCTAAGAGCTTTCTTTATTGGACCCCAAAGGCACATTTCTTGGGATTGAGCCTAAGTCGAAATTGCTCCATTTGATCCAATATCTTTCTTAAGTCATCAATATGAGTGATTATTTCTTTCTTTGGATTTAGCTAAGGTGTCATCCACATAATCCTCCATGTTTTTGTACATCATATCATGGAATATAGTAGTCATTGCTCTTTGATATGTAGCATTGACATTCTTTAACCCAAATGGCATGAAGTTCTAGCAAAATGTCCCCCATGCACATGTAAATGCAGGTTTCTCTTGATCTTCAAGGGCAATTTTTATCTGATTATAGCCTGAGAAACCATCCATTAATGAATACATTTGGTAGCCTTTTGTGAGGTCTATGATCATATCAATATTAGGCAGGTAGAAGTCATCCTTAGGACATGCCTTGTTTAGGTCTCTGAAGTCTGTACAGATCCTGATAGATTTATTGGACTTAGATACTTGGACTACATTGGAGATCCATCCTTTGTAAGTAATGAATCGGATGAATCTAGCTTTCAACAATTTCTCTAACTCCGCTTTTACTAGAAATGCAACATAAGGATGCATCTTTCTAAGTTTTTGTTTCACGGGCTTGATCCCAAGAGCTATAGACAAGTGGTGCATGATTAAATTAGGATCTATTTTAGGCATATCTATATAAGACCATGCAAAGTTGATCTTCTTCTCTTTTAGGAACTCGAAGAACTGTGTCTTTTCCTCTTCTGTCAAAGATTGTGCTAGGTGTACCATTTGAGGAAATTTTTGTGCCCAAATTAATTGGTTCTATTGGTTCTATCAGTATGGAAGATCGTTCTTGAAAGTGCTTAGGGAGGATATCAAGAATCTCATCCTTTGGCACATCTGAGAGGTTTTCACCATCAGATACATCTTTTTTTTTACTATTTTAGGATCTGACACTGCCACAACATGGTTTTCACCGTTAGTTCCCTTTTTCTTTTTCTTTTTCAAATTTTGACTGAGAAACTTGATATCCTCCTATGACATGTTCTCGCTCCTTGCATTGGTGGAAGAGGGGTAAGGTTCACAAGCATTTAGATAGCAAGCCAGGGTGTACTCTTTGGGAAGGTCAAGGATGGGAGTAGGATCTGCATTAGTCCAATCAATTAGATCTAGATTTATCAAATATAAGGAGTTAGATTTTGGGAAGGAAAACATCACGTTAGTGTCAAGACTATTAACTAACATGACATGTTCTGTTAAGTTAATTTATTTGATGTTTAGGTCAATAAGAGTTAGATCATCATTAAAAGGGTCATTGTTAGTTATATGTGGACCAAACTCTAGTGACTCATTAGTAGAACTCTTATCATCATCTCTCTGTAAAATGAGGCTTCTTGCTTGTCACCTCTGGAGTTCTTCTAGACTTATGAGAATGCCAATCTCTCCATCAATGATTGGGGGATGAAACTCTTCCCCTGCTTCATGAATATCAATATTGTTAGGAACAGTGTTAGGATGCTCGTTGGGTGTTGATGGAGCTGCAAACATGTGAATCACATATATTTCAATATCCTCTGTGGTGACAAATATCTCATCCCACTCATAATCATGAGAGTCTCTGACTTTGTCATTAGACCTGTTTAAGAATTTTGCAATAGTTATTTGATGTACTCGATTAGCCACCCGTGGATCAAAGTGTGGTAAATCAAGGACATGTGTGATTGTGACTAACTACCCCTAGTTAGGATGTGAATCCTATTTTTGAGGTGTGTCTTCAGTAACTGATGCTATCTATGGTACTGCTGGATCATCTGCTATTGTGTCCCCTACCTCTTGAATGGGAGGCCATGCTGTTGTGTCTCCCACCTCTAACAAAGGTATGTGAATATCTTGAGGTACCTCAAAGCTGGTTACATAGCACTCTCCTTGATAGTCAAGATTTTCTATGCCAACATGTAATAATATTTCATAAGGCCATGGTTCTAGTACTATCTCATCTGTTTCATCACTCCCATTGTCAAAGGTCAGACTATCTTTTGAGGTGGGTTTGTCAGATTCATTATTAAATCCTAGTCTTATTTTGTCTCTAGTATTCCTGAATTCCATGTGTACTGGCTCAATAAGTCCTCTTCCTATGTCGCTTAGAGGTCCTTTTCCTTTGTATCCCATTTGCTTGAGGAGATCATATCCTTTATCATACTTCTCTAGGGATATTTCCATATATTTTACCTCAGCTTCTGTTGGTTCTCCTTTGTAAAGCCAATCCAAGACTGCTTGTTCTTTTGTGTTATCTAAAGAAGATGTGGATACTTTAACCATTCCAGTCACCTTGTGGATTTCTGGCTCTTTAGATGCAGTAGGTGTGAATGAGAAGGAGGGTCTTCCATAGGATCTTGGTGATACTATTAATTCTGTCAGTGATGGAGTCATGTCCAGCTTGTATTCTCCCATACCTGTTTCTTCAAAATTTAAGGTCTTCCCAAAGCTTTTCATAACCATGTCTTTGGTAGTCTTAGGAGCAATTTCATCCATAGCCTCCTTGTTATGTGGAATCATACTACCTGCCTTGATGTTGTTGCAAGTATAATTAGCATCTACAAGAATTGTCACCTCCACCCCATTATGTGGGAACTTGACACACTGGTGGCAAGTAGATGACACATCTTGCATTTTGTGAATCCATGGTCTCCCCAACAGGATGTTGTAGGCTAGGGGTAGATCCAAAACTTGACAGGTGACATTTCTTTCTATTGGCCTGACTCTAATGGGTAGAATAATAAGACCTTTAGAGGATCTTTCTTCCTCATCATAAGCTTTTCTAGTTATCTTGCTTCTAGAGTCAATGGTCTATTTTGAAAGACCTAGTTTCCTGATTAGATTAAGGGTACAAATATTCAATCCTACACCTCCATCTATCAATACACATCTAACACGAGATTTTCGAATTAGGACTTCAATATGAAGAGGTTGATTATGTGGACGTGTCAAAGATTTATCATTTTCTTAAGAAAAGGAGAGATAATGTGGTGCTGAAATATGGTTAACCATCGCTTGTAATTTGTCTATATCAAGGTCCTTTGGGACATTTGCAACATGTAGGGCCTACTCAAGGATTTCCCTATGTACTGTGGAGATTTTAAGCAACTCAAAAATGGAAATTTTGGCAGAGGTTCGTTGCAATTAGTCCACTAAGTCATACTTTGCTATAGGAATAGTAACCATGTGTTTCACTACTGGTTTAGGGATTGTAACAATAGGAATCTTGGACATTGATGTTGGTTTGGGTGAGGAATTGGGTCCTTTGATTGTGACTTGTGCTTGGCTCTGAGTCACCACATTTAATTGGAGAGAAACACCTTTGATTGTGACCACGTTAATTGATTCATTTTTAATGTCTAACATATTGATTATGTTATCATTATTGGAATAGGTGTAGTTTACCTCATTACCTTTTCCTTTAGACGCTTCCCATTTCTCATAGTTAGGAAATAGTTTATTAAATGCTGTATGATCTTCATTGGTAGTGTGTCCTTACACTTTTATTTTACCACCTTCAATAAGGTCTTGGATAACATGTTTGAGTTTAAGACAGTTGTTAGTCTTGTGTCCTTTTTTTTTATGAAATACATAGTAAGAATTGTCATCCCACCATTTTGGTTTGAATTCTGGTTCCCATGGCTTGGAATATGGAATTGTGAGAAATTTGTTGTCCAGTAGTGTCTTCAAAATAGTTTCAAGAGGCTCTCTCAAAGGAGTGAATGTTCTACGAGGTTCGGAAGTCCATGGCCAACCTTTGCCATTATCATTGTTTGCTTTGGGTATGGGGGTTGTTACCTTGGCATCTTTGCTTGCTTGCATGATGTTAGTCAGATTGAATACCTCAATTTTATAATTGATATTAGAGGCATCTACTACTCCATTTGACAACATTTTTGTTTTGCTTCCACCATTTAGGCTTGGAGTTGGAGTTGTTAGATTTGTTTTCACTTTGAAGAGTGATTTCTCCCTTTTTAACCATAACATCTTCAATACGGATAGCATTCTTGATCGTCCCATCGAAGCTAGGGGAGTCTTGCATTTGCAATGTGTAGTTTAACTCAGGTACCAAGTTATTGACAAAGATTTCTATTTTCTCAGATTCAGAAATAGCTCTTGAATATTGTGCAAAGAGTTTTCTCCACCTTTGTAGAAAGTGGGTAAAGGATTCACCGGTCTTTTGTTTAGTGTTGCATAGATCCATCATAGTCACATCATGTTGTATATTATAGGAGTAATGTTGGATAAATTATTGAATTAACTCCTCAAAAGTTTTGACCTTAGGTGTAAGTTTTGAGAACCACTCCATGGCGTTGCCTCCTAGACTTTCAGGAAAAAGCCGCATGAGGTATGTAGGTTCATGCATGTATTCTATGGTAAGAGCACAAAATTATCTAACATGGTCATGTGGGTCAGTCTCTCCCATATACTTGTCGTATTTTGGTCATGCCACATTGGGAGGGAATAGAACCATAGTGATACTCTTGTCGAAAGGAAATGGACAAATGGAGTCCACAAAGTATTTTGTCTTGGGTTTAGCCTTCTCCTATTTGAGAGTTACAAGCTCCATTTGCATCAAGGTGAGTTGTTTGGAAAGAATAGATATAGGAGTTGGTACCTCCTTTTCCTTGAGTTGTTCCACATCATAATCCTTAGGTAACTTTACGCTAGTGGATGCTAGATGGAGAAAGCATTTCTCTTTATCTTCGTTAATCATCTTTTCCATTATCTTGTGGAACCTCTTGCTTTGTTTGAGTTTATCGTATTCTTCTTTAGTGATGTCTTCCTCACTGCCCGATTCAAATAGAGGATGTTCAAATGTGGGTTCTTCTTCTTCATCGATATCTTTGTGCTTTTAGTTTTTTCTAGTCATATTCGTCAAAAGTCTCACTCCATCCATGAGTGGACCTGTCCATTTCTGGAGAGTCTAGATCGAGTAGGGAACTGCGAGATGTTTCTCCTTGAAAGTGTAGTGATTTAGGAGGTACTTTTGATCCTTTAGACATGTATTTGTTGCGTCTTGTGTTAACCATGAAGTTGTATCTCAACTTTGTCAAAGTTTCCCGATAGTGTCAAGTAGAGTCTCAAATCGTTCAAGTGAGTGTGTCTAGGTAGAAGTGTCATTTGTGTTTTGGTGGAATTAAATGATTCCAGCATCAAATGGTTAGAATGCCTTGATAGTGAGATGAGAATCAAGTTGTTGTAAAAAGCAGATAGACCACATGTATTGAGACAAATTGTAAGAGTTTGACAGGACATGCAAGGTAGACGTCTGAATTTTTTTTTTGATATAGCCACAATGAGACAAAAAAAAAGCAATAAGGAAAGATTTAAAGAGTCAAAAGGGGATCCAAAATAAACTATCTTCCTCTGATAGGCAACTATGCAATTTCCCACTGTTCAAATGTTGTCAATTTTGTCTTGGAAGTACGTGAATTTTGTTTGATCGAAGATCACATTCTAAAATTTCTTAGTGAGTGAAAAACACATGTAGACCAAGGTTTGAATTTTGTTTCTTATTTGAAGGTGTTATCTTTTTAATGATTTTTAGTTACATCAAGCATTGTTGCATTGTTAGGGGTGAACAAACACATCCTTATGCCCTATTTTCTAAGTAGAGGATGAAAATCCTTGCTTATTGACTTAGGTACACACTCAAATGCTAATTAGAATACAACCATCACCAAGAATGCAATGGCTCCAGTCATGATGTTGTATTAGCTGACTCCAAACGCAAGTGAGGGAACGATATGAAGAGTGTCTTGGGGCAATTAATTTTTGCCTTGCACAAGGATTATCACCCTTTCAGAGATGAATCAGGAAGTTTGTCTGCAAAGTTTGTTGTTTATAATGGGGCAATCCATTTGAAACCGTCTCCCATAGAATTGCACAAGGAAAAATTGAGGTGTATAGCCCTATGTGTACTCAAATATGTGTAGTCTCACAAGCAAGATTCAAGCGGCTCCGCTCTACACATACCCAAGCATGTTCAAGGAATGATGTCAAAATTCCATGAACAAAACCAATTTCATCTTCCAAGGCTTTGACCTATGAGGAAGTAATTATTTATAGTGAGTTGGAAGGGTTGGCGTAAAACCTGTCCTCACTTGGGTCGTTCTCGGGAGATTTTTTCCTTAATCGGCAGGCCTTGTACTGTTAAATAAATGTACAAAGTATTGGCTAGCTTAGGATGTCTAGATTTCTGATTCCTCTTCCTCCGAAGAGCATACTCTCCTAATCCATGTTGTTTTCTCCCAAAACAGAGTCAATCAAATAGTTTGTTCCCTCAAGAAATGTTGTGCTCGATTTAATATGTTCCTACTTTAGGGAAAATAGAAGGCTTGAAAGTAAATTTTTGTTGTTCAATTTCCCCAAATTTAGATGAGTAGCTTGTTCAATTTTTGATTCCAATTTAAACAATGAGTTTGTTCAATTAGCCCACAATGTTAAATGATTTGATTGGTTCAATTAATGATTTCCAAAATGAAGTTTAAATGATGAGATTGCTTGTTCATTCACCCCCAAATCCCTCCATAAGTGTTAAACCAATGTCTAATTTTTTGATTTTCCTCAAGAGGAAAAGAGCATAATAATCTAGTTGACTTGACACGTATTAAGAAAATGGTGTTAAGTTTGAAAGATTTAAAAAAAGGGTTAGTATTGAAATCAGTTGAAGATCCATGCAACCACACATGTTAGTATTGTCTTCTTATCTCCTTCTCAGAAACCTACAAGCACTTAGTTAGGTTGTCAAAAATAGGATCACAATCACAAAAACAATCACATTAGCAAAGTTAGAAATCAAAATTGCCAATGCGAGAACTCTGTATTTTTGCCCCCTGGACACCAGACGATATTCTAGACCCAAAATGACAAACACCAAAAATGATATAAGTTTTACCCCAAACGATAATCTTCACACAGGATGATAAACCTTTTACGCGAAACGATAACCTGTACCAAAAATGAAAAACAAACTACTAGAAATGATTTTAAGGTCAAATTTTACCTTCCAAAAATGCAACGATAGATGATATTAAAACTCCCCACTAGTACATTTGAGGTCAAATTCTGATGGCCATTTGTCAGATTTCCAACGCTCATTTGTCAGTATTTCGACACATGAGTCCGTCGCCATTTTTTGCGTAGGAAATTGTGACAGAAGACACATCCGTCAGTTTACCGACACCACATCATGTCAAAAACTTGAACATGACAACAACTTCATTATGGCATTTCCTGCAGTTCATCCATTGGCATTCCGACACCACGACCTATCAAAAATATACAATCTCTATCAGAAATAACTGTCCAAAATATATCCTTTCTGACATTATAACTGTTGGAATACCGACAGTTTCCACCTAATTCCGACAGATATACCTGTCAAAAATATGACATTACTGTCAAAGTTTCTGTCAAAAAATTTCTATTTGCGACACTTGAACTATCAGAATAGCGACAGTCATGCAACATTTCTTCGACAGGTTGCCCTATCCAACGTATAGCATTACTGTCGGAAGAATTATCGTAAATTATGATTCTCTGACATTTTATCTGTCGAAGGCATAGCACTTCTGTTGAAAATTAATTATGAAATGTCAAAAAACTGACGGATATGCACATTAAAGATAAAACAGCTCAAGAGACCATGATAGGTTCTCTCTTTCTTAGGTCTATATTATTGACAGAATGTTTTACCTTTCATTAGCTCATCGAATCTGGGGATTTGAAATAATTTAATAGAATATTTTCATGACAACGTATATTATTTAAGTTGAGGTTGCACGAATTTATCTACTTCATGCACTTGTAGACTATGAGGACGGTGATAAAGAAGCATGGCCATGGTAGGAGATGCTTCTTTATCGCCATCTTCATAGTATACAAGTGTGCGAAGTAGATAAATTCATGCAATGTCAACTTAATTAATATACGTTGTCATGAAAATATTCTATTAAATTCTTTCAAATCCCTGGATTTGATGAGCTAATGAAATGTAAAATATTCTATCAATAATATAGACCGAAGAAAGAGACAACCTATGATGGTCTCTTGAGCTGTGTTATCTTTAGTCCTAGCTACCTGTCAATCATCAAGAATAATCACCGCCTTGCATTTATGTACACTGCACAAATTGATCCCAGTCTCACAAAAACCTTTTACACTTGTACATCTCATCAATACTGGAGGCCTAAAGTAATTTTATACAATCACTAGAACATTTCTTGCATGGATGAGAAACAGTATCCAAAGTTTCTAGATAACCATTTTTGAGAAGAGGAATGAGTGTAGGCCAAAGAAGGGATAATTCCACAACAGAAAGGAAGACATCTTTTTAGCCTGGGTCTGGATCCTACCCCAATTTTTGAAAGATCCAGGGCCAGTCTAGAAAGATGTCTTCCATTCTATCTACAACATTGTGTCCATCCATGATCTCAGGAATATCATCATCTTTGTACTCTTCATTTGCCAAAATATATCGCTTCTTCAAGCTTGTAGAGTAATCTTATTAATAAAAGAACTCTTGCCAACATTAGGGTATCCACAGATCAAAATAGTTGATGTTATTAGTGCTTGTGCTCAAGGATATTGATTCACTGTTTTGTAACGGCCAAATCATTTTTATTTCATTTGTTGAGAAAAGGAGTGGGAGAAAACAAGCGGGTGAAAGTTGATCGAGCGTGAGAGAAGGCATTGCATTTTATTTGATCATGAATGCTCTCTGAAATGACCAAT
>MU228511.1:555000-572820 GCA_018584345.1 Thuja plicata
CATATGCCAGTAATATCAACAAACATGAATCCAAACATTTGAATACAGTGAATCGATATCCTTGAGCACAAGCACCAATAACATCAAATAATAGAGATAAAGCACTGGCTAGGGCACGACACCAGTATAATGTGATCATTTCAAAGAGCAACTCCCTCAACAATAAAATGAAATGCATTCAAATATGATGCCAGAGGCTCGAAAAATGAAGAAATCACATACCTTCTCCCGCGCTCAGCTGTCGCTCCTTTTCTCCCGCTCTCCAATCAAAATAAAAATGATGAGGCTGTTTCACTTTTTTTTTTAATGTATACCCTAAATCTGTTGGAATTCTGATGGTCAATTAAACACCCATCAGAATACTGACATCATCGGGGCCTATTACAAAAAAAAAACACCAAATTCGTAAGAAAAAGTTACCCATCAGAAATTTCTGTCGAAATTTGGCCCCAAATGTAGTAGTGCCCAAAAATTATAAAAGATTGACCAAACATGATAACTTGCTCCCATAAATGATAAAAGACTAACTGTAAATGATAAGTTGCTCCCAGAAATGATAAACTGCTTGCAAATTTTGAAAATGTCAAGGGCAGAGAGCACAATTTTGTGAAATTTTGAGCAATCTTGCCCCACGGTGGGCGCCAGAGATGTGTGTGTGATTTTTGTACCTGTTAAGAGAGACACAACACTTCAATAGATCATTGCATCAGTGAAAACAAGGGGTTAGCAAACATAGCAATCACCAAAATTGATCTATTGCTTCCTATCTAGGAGGAGTATGAAAAATGACATAATAGCCCTCAGATTATGCATATTCCAGTGACAAATACAACCTAAGAATGGAAGATTCAAATGAAAAATAATCTAAATGATTGGGAAACATGCAATCTAGCCCTAGAAATGAAGATTACAACAATACAAGGTAAGGAATAAGCTAAAAAGCGATATGAAAGTCCTTAAAACATGAGATTGCTCCTTCAATTCTGCAAATGTGGGCAGCATAAGAATGCTTTCAACTCTCCAAAATTAGGAGCATTACAACAACAATACTTCAAAATCAAGGGCCATTTGAGCTCAAAATCCATCTAATTTATAGAAGAACGGGGAGAGAGAGGGGGGACAAGGTTCATTAATGGTGGTGTCAAAACCATTAATGAAGTGTAAGAGGAATAAATGCCAAAGGCATTGAAGAGGCATGGGATCAAGGAATATCCATTAATGAGGTATTAATGGGAGCCTTTAAGAAGCATGGGAAGGGTCTAAGAGGCAAGCTTGAGAAGGTGGACTTGGAGAGAGTCAAGCTTGAGAAAGTTGACTTTCTCAAGTGGGTTGAGTTCCTAATCACACCTTAATGGAATGTGACAAGCTTAAGGGTAGCTTGGGATTAGGATTAGGATTAGGGATTAAGGCATGTGATTAAGGAGATAGAGATGGGAGGAGAGAGAATGAGTGGAGGGGGATTAGTTAATTAGGGTTAATTAGCTAATTAAGAAGAATTAACATGTAAGAAGGGGTTGGGATGAATTTGAACTGATGGTTGGGTAGTTGAGATTGCTTAGGTTAGAGGGAATATTAATGAAATGAATTGTTGTAATAATATATTCACTTAATAATAGGGATTTAATTAATCATTTAAGCTTTTTATTGCTCTGTAATAATTAATTAGGACTATAGCCAAATTGAATCAATTAGGCTAGGGGATTGATTTTGCAAGTGATGATGTATGATTAGGATTTCATTAATTCCTTTTAAATTAACTACCTTAGCCATGTATTATTTGAATTGATTGAATTGAATTGATTTGATTGGATGGGCTAAGGTGATTAATGTATATTAGTGATTAGATCACTTAGAAAATTAAATCTGATTCAAATGAATTATGCCAGCCGATTGAAGAGTTGTCTGGACATAATTGGGGGTATGGTCACACTTAGGGAAAATAGGGTCTATGGTCAGAGCAGACCAAATCTAGGTGGTTACACTATATTGTTTACATAGTCCCCATAAAAGTGGTGATGATGTATTGATCTCTAAAGATGTGCATTGAGATGATTGCATGCAAGCAACAACTTGAAAAAAATAATATTTAATGATCGAAGCTTTTTAGTTTCTATATAATTATTTTTTTTAATTTCAAAGGTATTTCTTATATTGTTTGATTAATGTTCTTTAAGATTTTTTTCTGAACTTTGCAGGTGTTGGGTCCCAGGTTTACTCAGTATGTTGAACCTATATTTGTGAGATGTATCAACCTGATACGAATCCAACAAATTGTGAAGGTATTTTTTAATTTCAAAATATACACTATTTTTCTTCCTTTTGTTGAATGGTGTACTCCATGTAGTAGGAGTCAGTATGAGAAATCAATTTAAAAATGATGGCTATGCATAAAAGTATTGTTTAAAGTTGAATGTGCTACCTTTTTTTTTGAAAACAAAACAAATCTTCACATGACACTCTGCATTATGTCTCTCATACTTTTCACTTTCCCTTCACCTTGGCTTTTTGTATATTAGCAATGCCTTCCATATCTCTTTTAAACAATAGTGACTTCAATTGTCTTTGAATTTGAAATCTTCTAAATGTCACTACTCTAAGCACCATAATTATCCTTTATGACCTCCTTTTGACTGTCCTTTTACCATATGTTTTTATGATGGTATCTCATTGTCTTTAACATATAAACAGTCACATCACTGTTACAACTATGATCTATTATGTGTCACCTCTATCATTACATTGGACATTGCTTTTCACTGCACCTTATAACATGCTACTATTACCCAAGCACCTTTTTAAAATTATCAATGATGACTTTCTTATTTCTTTCATAGACATCTGTCATGAAACATTGTTATGACTAATATTCTTGAGTCTACGAATGATTTTCTTCTTACTCATGACTATAGCTATTGGTGCTTTCACTTAACATTGTTGATCTCTTTGGTTCTTCATATGAAAGAGGCATATTTCCTTTTCCTTGACCCTTGCCCATGACAACAACCCTTCACAATTGATTCTCATGCTTTGATATCACTATATGTGCACATTCCTATCATTATATTTTATCTTTTTGTGAATGTAATCACTATTTACAACATAATGGTGACCTTGTTCTATGGAGGTATTAATAACAACTACATTTTTTCATGCTTGCATAGATTTATCACTTGAATTTGAAAAAAAAAAAATCAAACTCCTACATAGTAGCTACTATTGGACAAGTGCTTGAAAGAATACTATCTATTCTCCATCTTCTTTCACAGATCTTAGGCTTCTAGAATGCTTTGTATCTATGTCCATTCTTCACTATTTTTTTAATCTTTTGTGACTGGATCAAATGTCTTCTATTTTTCCCCTTTTGGATGCACTCTCATACATAGTTCTTCTCTTCTTTGACATTAATAGCATTGGGTTCTAAATAATATATCAAACAAATGTTCTATATTAAAGTCATCACCTCTGCAAATCATGAAAACTCTACATCTTATGACAATTCTCTTTGTCTTCATGAATACTTCCATAATCCTTGCATTGTAACTGATTTAAAAATGCATTTGGGCACCATTCCTTTGATTTTCATGATGCTCTTGTAGCACTGAGACTACCTTTTATACATTGCTATGCCACTATATGCTATGTACCCTTGGATTGAATGCATGCTCTTGTCTACTTTCCATTATATGTCATTGAACCTCACTGTCATAATTACTTTTACATCACTATTCTCTATAATAGTCATTGTTTGTAGGTGTTGTGCTATGAAAAATGTCTATACATAACTTTTTATGACTTGGGTTGTTCATAAACCTTTACTATCACTTTCAAACAGTGATTGTCACTATGTCTTTGCTTGACTACTATCCTTTTCCAAACAATCATTATTTATTTCATGTTGACTGTCACATGGCATTACCATGACTGTGGTGTTTGATGCTATTGTCCCTTTATTTCTATCCATAAATCTATTATCTTGGTCATTGTAGGACTGCTACCTCTATCACTCATGCCATTCTCCTTTAAAAATAATCACTAAACTTTAAGGAAAAATCACTAACAATTATCCTCTTTGAAGGAGAATGGAACTCTATGAAGAGAATTCATAATATTTGAAGCACAACGACAACATTCCATTTAGATTTTCATGTTCCTGATGAAAATGGACATAAAAAGCAAGAGGGAGGACCATCCAAAGTTGTCAAACACATCCAAGACAATCCTTTACTATTTCAAGATCTCCACCATGTTTGTAATATGGAAACTTGGAATTTAAAACTCAAAGTATGATGCATAACACTAAAACCATTTTGCATTCTATATAGCATTTGCAAATTTCATTTTACATCCTACCTCTTCCCTCATTTTATTCTCTATTAATTTCATAGATGGTAAGGAATTTGATAACATGAGACTAGGGCGATTAAAATTGGATGATCATGACAAAGTTAAGGTGGAAACCTTTAGGTGTCTAACAAGATATGAAAAAAATGGATTTATTGAAAAGGCTTTAGAAACTTTCAAGAAAATGCACTTAGAAAAATAGGAGTTTTGAAACAAGCAAGTCCAGTTTGTGCATATCCTACAATCATCGTAGTCCTTGAGACCAATTTTTTTTTTTCAGGTATACTATTGTTCCTTGTCTGCTTCCACACTTTAGACAAATGTCTACCAAGGCAATTGCAATTGCAATATTTGACAAAAAATATTTATCCTTTATGCTTTGATGGATATTGTGGAAAATCTTTAGAGATATTTCCAAGCAAATGCAATTGGCAGGTGTAAAGCCAGATTCCAAAATCTTTCCTAGCATCCTCCCTACCAATGATAAAATGGGATCTTTGAAATAGGGTGTGGATATCCATCAAAGCAATATGGAAGTTGAATTTTTTTCAATTATACTTGGAAATGCTCTAATAGACATGTATGCAAAATGTGGAAGCTCATAAAAGGCATGTGGATTGTTTGACAAAATGCCTCAAAGTGATGTCATTTCATGAAATTATATGATTGCAGGATATGCAGACTCATTATTTATTGAAAAGGATTTAGAAACTTTCAGGCAAATGCAATTGTTAGATTCTTCACCATCATCTTCTCTTCTTGTGTCACAATGAAAGATTTGGAATAGGTTATTTACATCCATCAAAGCATAGTAGTCTAGGGTTTTTTTGTCAAATATTATAGTTGGAACTACTTTGGTAGACATGCATGCAAAATGTGGAGCCATGGATTTTCGCAAAATGTGGAATCATAAACAAAGCACCTCAAATGTTTGGAAAATTTCCTCAAAGAGATTTCATCTCATGGAATGTAATGGTTGTAGGATATGCACAAAATTGATTTGAATTATTGATGTGCTCTGGAACATATTCTAACATTGTAAGCTTTGTTTATGCTCTAGGTGCATCAGAAATACACTTTTAGTGGATGGGGGTTGTAAATGCTTCAACCACATTAGTAACCCTATGTGATTACACCCATAGGTTATCATTATATGCGCATTCTAACCTTCATGCCTATGATGGATATCTTTAGGATCCCCTAAATGTTTTAACTACAATATCTGACAAAAGTCCCTCATTCTTTATGCTTTGATGGATGTTTATGTCATGTTCCAAATCTCCCAGTTTGACACAGGGAGTGAGGATGATGGAAAAGATTATGGAATTTGGCTCTACAAATGTGAATTGAATTTCCTTGAAAATTTCTAAGGCTTCATCAATAAATTTATTTTGTGCATATCCAACAATCATTGCATTCCAGGAGATGACACCTTTGTGTGGTATTCTGTCGAATAGTTCATGTGCCTTGTATATGATCTCACATTTTGCATACATTTCTACTAGGGAAGTTGCAACCATAACATATGACAAAATCCCCCTTCCTTTATGCTTTGGTGTGTCTCCATACTCTGTTCCAAAGCTCCCATTTTGGCACAGGAAAGGAGAATGCTAGAAAAAGTTGTGTAATTTGGATTTATACCTGCCAATTTCATTTGGTTGAAAGTTTCTAGAGCCCTCTCAAAAAATCAATGTTGTTCATATCTTGCAATCATTACATTCCATGAGATGACATCTCTTTTAGGTATTCTGTCAAACAGTTTAAGTGCGCTGTTATGCTTCCACATTTTGCAAACATGACTATCAGAGTATTTTTATCTAAAATATATGGAAAAATACCCATTCCATTATACTTTGATGGATTTCCATACCCTATTCCAAAGCTCTCATTTTTTCACAGGCAAAGAGGATAGTCCATGAGATGACATCTCTCTGAGCCATTTAGTGAAATAATTCAGGTGCTTTGTCTATGACCCCACATTTGAATGCATGTCTTCTAGAGAATTTTTTACTATAATATTTGAAATAAATTATCTTACTATTATTATTTGATGGATGTAAATACCCTATTCCAAAGCTCCAATTTTGGCACAGGAAGGGAGGATGTTGCCAAATGATATGTCTTTACACTTGCCAATTGTGTTTTCTTGAAAGTTTCTAAAGCCTTTTCAACAAATCTATTGTCTAAATATCTTGAATAATTGCATTTCATGGGATGAAATCTCTTTGAGGCATTCAAATGGTCCATTTGGTGGGAATCCCATGAAGACTATACATAAAGTGGTTATGGTGTCAAGGGAAAACTCACTGCCCTATCATTTTCTTTTGTAACAGTCATATGAATAATTGCCTTCTTGTTTTTTTTGGGATTCCAATGTGTTTTGAACCATAAAGGGAAACCTAGCACATATTCTTAGAGTATTTTGGGACCTTCGAGAGCAAGTTTGACAGGTCTGATCATGCCTTTTGTTGATGGAATACCAAAGGTTTCTGATATCACAGTCTTCTACCCTTACCATATTGTGAATACATATGTATTATGAGTGTTGTTACAATACAAAGTTCCTTTGTATCTCAATATGTCTCTATCCTCTCAAAAGATGATTTATGATGTCCCCTTGAGGTGGTGAGTCTCTATTGTATCAGTGTTGGAGGCTTAAGTCCAAGCTGGTACTACTAGTCAAGACATGAGTAGTTGTCATGGGTTGATGTTTGAGGTTGGAGACAAGTACTTCAATGAGATGTTGGGTGTGCCAATAAACCTTCAAAGGTATAATGATCAGTGATCCTTTGAATGAATGGAATGGGTTTGTGGAAGTGGCTACAATCTTAGGTTGTCTTGGAATATGGGTTTTGGAACCCTCTTATGAACTCATTGATTTGTCCTTAGATGAGTGTTTTGGATGATTGGTTGAGTTAACCCTTGTACCTCTACATCACTATTATACGAGTCTGAAAAAAATTAACAAAATTTTGTAACAACAATGTATGAAATGAAATAAATTGTAACTAAGGTTACATCAAACTTTCAATGTCAAACTTGGTAAGGTTCAGTTCATAAAAATGAATAAAATATTACAGACAATTATTGTATTAAAGGGGTCTATATAAACATTATATTATATTTCCACAATAGGTACTACAAATTGAAATTAAAATGCTTACAATAATGACTATTGTGATAGTATGCATTAATGAAAATTGATATATGTAAGATCTCTTACCTCAAAGTTCAAATACAAATTATGAATGAGCTTGTCTTTTGGCCAAAGGGGTTTTGCCTTCTGCTTTACATAATTAAAAAGGGGTTTTTCCCTATTATTCTTAATAAATAAGCACTTATAATAGGGTTTTATATATAGAATTTTGCATAATAATCCTTCTATTTTGATTTTAAAATTTTAATACTTTGAGAAGGAATGTCAAGTCTTGCATTAAATGCCAAGATATCATGATTGGTACATCATAGAGAGTAATGCTAGCTAATGGGTGTTTTTTTCCTTGTAATTATGCTATAGTGTCATGTGCCCCTATCCTTCCACAATATGTGGGGAAATATTTTCTGTGACACCCAAATGCACTTTGCAATAATGGACATAGATTTTGTAGGGTTTGAAACCCTAACTATTGCATTAATGATAGATAAGGTCATGTTTTCATTTGTAGCTATTAGTATTATAGGTACATGTGGATCTATGTCCCCATTATTAAATGTTTTTTATGCTTTCTAGAAACCTTGGAAAAGATAAATCTTTCATCTTAGCATTAATGGTAGTTTGACTGTGCAGGGAGGTAGTGTGGTGAATAGTGAAAAATGGTGGGAGAATTGGAGTTCACAAGTCGGAGATACTTCATGAACATACTATTAGTCTTTGTTCAGGGTTTAGATAGGATGCATGAAGGTTAGAGGCAATTTTAAAACTTTGAAAAAGGTGAAGAATGGATTTCAAAGGGAAGGGGTGGTGGGATGAACAACTCTTATAGCACAACAAAAGAAGGGAATGAAGGTTGAGGATGGATGTGAGGTATGGAAAGATGGATGGACAAGTCTGAAGGTGTAGTATGAAACAAGGAAAAGAAGGAGTTAGAAAATAAAGGATGCATGGACAAGGATCTCCAAAACTTTGACAATTGACAAACATTTATAAGACTACATACCTTTAGACCTAGAAACTTTGGGGACCTTATAGAGACACAGGGGAAACAACATGAATAACACACACAAAAATTGAACCAGGGAGATGTGGGAGATAGGAAATAGGCATTTTTATCCATAATATAATATATAAATATTCTTGGTCATATGCAAACCGCATACCCATACCCAATCCTGTACAAGAATTGACTACTTAGGACTTAGAATGCACAAGTTATCTTTATGATGTTGAAATTTTTTACCTGCTACAACTAGGGTAGAAATCAAGATTTTTAATGTCACTCATTGTGTTCTTTCATGTATCCATATTAGAAAAACATAATGCATTGTGCAAAATCCAGAGTATATTTAGACAAGCCATTATTGGCAATATAACTTGAAGTAAAATCTACTGGTGGGACATTTATTGGATGCAAATTTTTATAGTCTGTGCAAGGATGGATTTGTGAGTGTTCTTTCATTTTCTTTTTAGATTGATATAACATATGGTGGTGTCCATATTCTAGATAGTGTCTATAGAAATTTCCAGTTTATTGAAATACTTCTTATGTCCCAATTCTATGTGACATAACTTATTTTGATATTTTTTTTAAGGTTGTGTTGATGTGTATCTATCTCTCAATATCAAAGGTAATATTAAATTTGCAATATTTTAGGTGTTGAAGCATGAATGGCCAGGTAGATGGCCAAGATTTATGCCTGGCCTTGTTTCCAATGCAAAGAGTAGTGAAACAATATGTAAAAATTGTAAGGCTATTTTGAAGGTAAGACAATGACATCAATCATTTTAAATTTCATGTTATCTCTATATTGATCTGGTAAAGATGTTACTAATAATTTTATATTTTTTCCCTCAGTTGCTTAATGAAGAATCTTTTGAATTCTCTCAAGGAGAGATCACACAGAAGACATAAGATTAAGGAACTTAAGCAGTCATTGAATATGTAGAGAAATATGCCAGTTTAAGCATTACATAGAAATTTTATTTCAGTTTCATATGGTTGAATTGTGAAAAGATGGGGAATTATGTTTATAAAAAGTTGATGGGTAATTATGTTTATAAAAATTGAATGGGTACATTGGATATTTTTTTCTATGCAATCTAAGTCAACTCTTTGATAATTGTAGAGAATTCTAGCTTATACATGAACTGTGTCTCTATGTATTATCGACATCACAGTGAGTTGAACTTATAAGGGCAACTCTGACCACTCTTCATGCATTTTTATCATGGATTCCTCTTGGTTATATCTTTGAATATCCCCTGGTTTTTATCCCATCCAACATATATCATCTCATCTAAATGCCTTTTGACCCTTAAATATTTCATGCGGCTTTAATCTAAATATCTTTGAATTTCATTATCACATATTGCTTTAAATAAGAGACATGAATGCTTTAAATTACTTAAAATGTGATGGATTTCTTGATGCGTGTCAAGAGTCCTACTAGTTTTTAAGGTTTCTAACCATTCATTTGTCTTTGATGGTTACATCTCAAAATTTTTCTAAATCTTTTTCTTGTGCCCACCTACAGAAATTTGGCTTTACAATGCTTAACTTAGGTATGTATCCTTGCATTTATATAGTATATTCTCTTTACTTGTGTGTTGATTGTATCATGAGTAAATTTACTATAGCAGTTGTAACCACCCTAATTTGGTCTACTCTGATCATAGATCCTATTTTCCCTATGTGTGATCATACCACCAATTATGTCAAAATAATTCTTCAAATTACTGGCATAATTCATTCAAATAAAATTTAATCTCCTAAGTGTTTTAATCACTAAATTACATAAATTGCCTTAGCCAATCAAATCAAATCAATTCAATTCTATCAAAACAAATAAAAAACATGGCTAAGATAATTAATTAAAAGGAATTAAAAAAAATCCTAATTACACCTCATCACTTGCAAAAAACCAATCCCCTAGCCTAATTAATCTAATTAATTGGCTATAGTCCTAATTAATTATCAAAAGCAACCAAAAGCTTAAATAATTAATTTATGCTATTATTGAATGAATATATTAATTATGTAATTCATTTCATTAATATTCCCTTTAACCCCTAACCTAACCTATCTCAACCACCTTAACTCCTGGGTTCGAACTAATCCCAACCTCTTCACCCATGCTAAGCCTAATTCTAATCTTTATCCCATCTTAACCCACTTCCTAATGATGTCACATTCCTAAACTCTTGATTAGGAATTCAACTCATTTCAAAAAGTCCACATTCTCAAGCTCCCCTTCCCTCAAAGTCCATTTTCTCAAGCTTGGAATTACACCCTCACCATGCTTCATTAAAGCTCTCATAAATGCATCATTTAATGCATATACCCTCACTATGACTCAATGTTATCCCTCATTAATTCTCTTACACATACATTTAATGACCCTATCTCTCCTCTCACTCCTCATTTCTTCTATAAATAGAATGAGTTTTAAGCTCAATGGGCCCCTGATTTTGGATTGTTGAAAGCATTGTTATGCTGTTCATACTATTAGAAATTTACATTGCATTGTAGCTTTCATGTTATGCATTGCTATAGTCTTCATTTTTAGAGCTTAAAATTCATATTTCTTGAGCATGTAGATTAGTTTCATTTGAATCTTTCATTCTAGGATTATATATGTCACTGGCAAATGCATAATCTGAGGGCAATTATAGCATTTTTCATACTCCTCCTAGATAGGAAGCAATAGGTCAATTTTAGTGATTGATACGCTTGCTAACCTTTGTTTTTGACTAATGAAATGACTTATTGAAGTGTTGTGTTGCAGCTAATAGGTACACAATATAACTTATTGAAGTGAAGTTTTGTGTTGATGAAAGAAGTGATGAAGAGGAAGAAACAAAACTAGAACAATGGACCTATGAGAGATTATTACATATTGGTACAAAGTATCCTGAATATCAAGGAGAATGATATGTACCTAGCTTTGAGACACCACAAGACACTCATATTCCTTTATTAACACAAGCTCCTATTCAAGAGGTAGAAGAAACAACAGAAGACACTCTAGAAGTACCATCGATAGAAAAAACTATTGAAGACACACCCCTACAACAGGATTCACATCCTAACTGGGGGTAGCTAGTGATAGTTTCACATGTCCTATATTTACCACACTTTGATCTACAAGTGGCTAATAAGGCACATCAAGTAACTATTGCTAAGTTTCTAAATAGATCAGAGGATGAAGTAATAGACTCACATGATTATGAATGGGATGTCCTGTCTGATGCTACAATAGACATTGATGTGGATGTGATTCATAAATTGACACCAATATTTCAAAGAGGGGAGAGTTCTAACACTTCCCCTGATACTGTTTTTGTTCTAGAGTCATATGTGATACCATTGCCAAGAATTGTTAATGGTGGAACTAGTCTTTTACTAGGTCTAGAGGATATTATGAGAATACAAGCAATGAGTTCTATTTTGGTAAGAGAAGAAGAAGAAAGCTCAATTGATGAGTCACTAGAGTTAGGTCCACATATTACTAACAATGACCCTATTAATGACGATTTAACTCTTGATGATCTAAATACCATAGAAGTAGACCTAATAGAACACATCTTGTCGATTAATAGTTTTGACGCTAACGTGATTCTATCCTTACTGGACTCTGATTCATTACCCTTGATAAACCTTGACTTAATTGATTGGATGAATTCAGATCCTAATCCTATCATGCACTTCCCCAATGACTACACTTTTTCTTGCTACCTTAATGCTTGTGAACCTTATCCTTCTTCCACCTATGCAAGGAGCGTGAACATGTCACAAGAGGATATCAAGTTTCTCAGTCACAAATTGAAAAATAAAAAGAAGAAAAGAACTGATGGTGAAAACCACATTGTGGCAGTGTCAGATTCTAAAATATTAAAAACAAAAGATGTATCTAATGGTGAAAACCTCCTTGAGGCACCAAAAGATGAGATTCTTGATATCCTCTCTGAGTACTTTAAAGAAATGTCTTCAGTTTTGATAGAACCAACACAACCAGTTAACTTGGGCACAACTGAAGTTCCTCAAATTGTTCACCTAGCACAATATTTGTTAGGCGAGGAGAAAATACAATTCACAATGTTCCTAAAAGAGAAAAAGATCAACTTTGCATGGTCTTACATAGATATGCCTGGACTAGATCCTGAATTAATAATGCACCATTTATCTATAGCTCCTGGGATCAAACTCGTGAAACAAAAACTAAGAAAGATGCATCCTCATGTTGCATTACTAGTGAAAGTAGAGCTAGAAAAACTACTGAAAGCTGGATTCATAAGAGTCATCTCTTATGCAGGATGGATTATTAATGTGGTACCAGTATCTAAATCAGATAAATCTATCAGGATCTGTACAAACTTTAGAGACTTAAACAAAGCATTTCCTAAAGATGATTTTCCACTACCAAACATTGATATGATCATAGATCTAACAATAGGCTATCAAATGTACTCATTGATGGATGGTTTCTCAGGCTATAACCAGATTAAAATTTCTCTTGAGGATCAAGAGAAAACTGCTTTCACATGCCATGGGGAAATTTTTGCTGGAACATTATGCTATTTAGGTTAAAGAATGCAGGTGCTACATACCATAGAGCTATGACTACCATTTTCCATGATATGATGCATAAAAACATGGAGGATTATGTGGATGATACCTTAGCTAAATCAAAAGAAAGGACTACTCATATTGAAGACCTGCGGACGATATTAGATCGCATGGAGCAATTTCAACTCAGGCTCAATCCAAAGAAATGTGCCTTTGGGGTTCAAGCAGGGAAGTTGCTAGGGTTTATTGTATCAAAAAGAGGAATTAAAGTAGACCCTGAAAAATTCAAGGCTATACTAGAAATGAATCCTCCACACAATATTAGTCAAATGAGGACATTATGAGGAAGACTCTAGTCCATCAAGAGATTTATGTCACAACTTGTAGATAAAGCACAACCCTTTACTAAATTGATACATAAAGGTGTCACCTTCAAGTGGGATGAACATCAGGGATAACTTTAAGAAACCCCCCCTCCCAAAAAGTATAAAATTGTGGCGAATCACATTTTTTTGGAGGGAAATTTTTTTATATTGATGGCGAATTGTGGTTCAAATTATAGATATTTGGTGGTGAATTTTTTAATACCGTATACAATTTTTATAAAAATATGGCGACGATAAATATTTTAATAGGAAAATTATTAATATAATTGGTGAAGCTGGAAAATTTTACTGATAAATTATGGCGAAATAATTTTCCAAATATTGTAATTAATTATTTGTCATGGCGAATGTATTTCAAAAATACATATAAACTTGGCGATTTAAGAGAATAGTTGTATAGTTGGTATGGCGATTTAATAATTGGAAATAACTATTAAAGTTTCATTCTCCTAAGTTTTCATTCTCAAAGGATGACACGTGTGATGTTTCTGGAGAGAGTTTTCAGGAAAGGAGTTATGTCACCACATTTCTTCTGAAATGCACCTTCCACTGTTCATCTCTCTTAATCCAATGGTTCTGATTTGATGTTGAAGTTGCATCGGGTCCCACCACTATGACATCACAGACTCACACGTCCATTGGATTACAACATATCAACAACCAAAGGTGAATTTCGGGCCTATTATTGCTCTTCATAATGTTTACGGTAAACTCTCGGCGGAATCATGACACGTGGTATGATTGATCGTACCAATAAGTCCATGATGTAAATACCACGTGTCATGATTCCACAGAGAGTTTTTTGTAAAGATTATGAAGACCATCAATAGGCCCAAAATTCATCTTTGGCCATTGATATGTTGTAATCCAACGGATGTGTGAGACTGTGAGTTGTGACAAGATTTATTAATTAACTTAAAAATTATAAAAAACTATCGTAGATATGACATCAAGTAAAGTAATGGCAATTAATGGCGATGAGTAGATATGACATCAAGTAAATTTAATTAATGGCGATGAGTAGATATGACATCAAGTAAAGTAATGATAATTAAGCCACAATTAATTGTCAATGACAGATAAGTGTGAATTGTTACATCATTATCTATTCATTACCAATTTACCTCGATAGAATAATGCCTTAAAGTTAAGACTTAAATGAAAACATCATGTCATTTAAGGACATTGTTTTCTGACTGTTCAATGATCTTACATCAATGGCAAAGTTTTTTTATAATAAAGAATTGTTATGTCCACCTGCGTGATGTTCGACCTTCGTTATTCCAAAGAAAGAAAATGTCTTATCATAAGTGTTGTTTCTAATTTCACCCACTTTTGCATTAAATATGAAAGATTTGGAGATCGTTGAAGGACAGTTACTATTTTACTTACGAATTAATTATATGTTTAGGGCAGAGAAAGAATTTCAATTAGGGCTTATAAATAGATGATATACACTCGTTAAATTATGATTGTCAAAGCAAATTTGGGGAAATAGTCTGCGACTGCTCGGTTCTCTTTATTTTTTTGTCAAAAATTAGAATACTAATCAGTTTTATTTTTAATGGATACTCCAATTCATTTAAGATGCACTGCCTTGGAGGATCAGAAGGCCTTTTTGGGCCTAGTCATAGACCCAATCCTAGCGTATGTAGCTACAGAGTTGGGAGCCTTCACCAAGGAGGCTATAAGGATGGTGCTGGGACGTGAATTTCTGGAGAATGAAAATAGGTATAGAGTTAACACCAACATTTCATCTCGGTTCATGGCATCTTTGTTGGACCTGGGTGGGGAAAAGGTGGAAATTCTCATGCTTCTGAGGAAAGTTTTTAGAAAAGAGTACCTCGGCGATGATGTGAATGTTGTCGTATTTGCAAAAATTGGGTTTGGTATTCCTTAAGAAAATGATTTGCTGAGGATTCTACAACCATGAGAAATTGTGCCCAGGCAACCATTTCTACTGAACCTTGATGTTGAGAAGCTCACACATCATCGAAAGTGGGCACAGATTGGGAGGGATTTCCTCTGGAAGTGGCACAACCTGGATGATACCGAGGACTATCGATGGCTAGAAGAATTCTCTGAGATTATCCTCTCTTCAAAGTCCCATACAGAAGGAAGGAAGCCTCAGTCGGATAGTCCCTGACTATGTACCTGTCCTTGTCCTAGTCTCTATTGTGTCTCCCTCTGGTGGTAGCAGCTTACCAGGGTTTTTGCAATGATGTAAATTGTAATAATGTATGTTTAAAAAAAAATATGAAAATGTTTTAAGAAATTTGAAGTGCTTTTCTATTTTGTTTTTATTATAAGAATCGTTAATAGATATGGGCCTATGGCCTATGGACATCATTGATTTGTAAAGTTGTATTGAAATTTTGCGTAATATAATATAAAATATTTGTGTTGCACTTTTGTTTCATGTAATAATTTAATGTTTCCAAACTTTATCATTTAATGGTGACTGGTTACTGGTTAAAATTTCATGGATAAGGTATTCTCGAATGCATGAATTCAAAGGGAATGCAATATAGTTAATGATTATATTGATTATTGTGTATTAAATTATTAATATTTTAAAATCATAACAATCATTGGATTACGAGAGATGAACGTGACACGTGACATGTGAGATGTTTAATATTCATTAAAATCTTTCCAAAAATGTGACACGTGAGATGTGTAATAATCATTAAAATCTTTCAGAAAATGTGACACATGAGACGTGTAATATTCATTTAATTTATTACATTTAAGTTTTAACGAAAGGTTTTTACCATTTCCTTTTTAATAACCTATCGACTTATAGGCTTGTACCTGAGAAGGAGAGCAAAAAAGAACTGTTAAACCGTTGTTGAAGATTTCAAGACTGTAATTTGTGAGAGCCTTAGCCATTCTAACTTCTATCTACCTAGATTTCAAAATATAATTTCTAGTAAGAAATCTAGCCTGATGCATCCTGATTTTGTAATGTCAAAAATTATGTTTAACTTGATTTTGAAATTTTAATTCTTGCACAATGCATGTATAGTTAGGGTTTTCTTAAATTGGGGACGCGGGGTTTTCTTAATTAGTTAGTTATTATCTTTGATTTTGTTAGTAAATATCTATGATTTTGTGTTTTTTCATTCTTCCAAAGAACAATAGGGAAAGCGAAAACTCAAGGCCAAGGGCAAGCAGATGGGAAAACTTTAATAGACTGCAAAAAACTAGTACAAATCCCTGGTTTCACTGATGAGTATCATGATGTTTATGATCCTGCTATCGACGATCAAATGAGAGTCATATCAATTAAACATACATTGTGTAGTAAGGCAACTAGGCCAAAGAGGTCTGACTTTATAAAATTTAATACAATGATAGGTGCAAAAATGAATAAAGTTGCTTCGTGGGATGTAGGTTTGGGTTGCATGCTATTACCCAAAGTTTTTCCTTGCCCAAAAATTGTCTTGATTTGTGCAGAAAAAAATGATGGAGAAAGAAAAACAATTGTCAATAAAAATAATCAGGAAGAAATTTTAGCAATAACCCAGGAAGAATTTATCAGTTTGCTAGACCAAGGGTTTGACCGACAAAACTGTAATGTCCATATTGACCTCATATTACTGGCAGACAAATATGAGGCAGTCACACCAAACGCGAAAAATTCATTTATAAAGGGTCTAATAGTTACAGAGGCAAAGGCTTCATTGGGTGAGAACCATAATCCTCCTTATGATTTTAACATTTTTGTGCCATGGGTTCAGGATACTATATCCTCGCTAGCATTTTGCCTGGGAATGGAAAAAAATAGGGAAGTGGGTGCCAACATTCTTCAATTGATTTGGGATATCCATTGTGTCAATGAACCAGTAAAATATAATTTTGTTGGACACGTGGTTCAATCGATGCAAGAACAATTAGCATTGATTAAAATAGGCAATTCTAAGACATTTAGGTTCACAACCTACTTGTGCTATCTTTTGCTAGCCAAGCATGCTACAATATTAATGAGCAATGGCAAGAAGCTTGAAATTCAGATGGGTACTTCAATATATAACTAGACATCTCAAAAAAGGATGTATGATAACAAAAGGAATTATAGTAATTTTGTAGATTTATTTTTGGCACCATTGTACAAAAAAATAACAAGCACTCCAATGCCCAGATTATTTTCTTCATGTAAGGAATGCATCCAACTTGGAAGCACAATTCAATTGGTTGACTGGTACTTAATGGAAGAATACACTATGCTAAGGTTTTACAAATCAGAACTACAACCCCACAAACTTCCAATGCATGTGACAGACAGGGTGTTTGCAGTAGAATATGTACTACAACTTGAGAGCACAGATAGACTCTTCACTGGCCAGTCAAAGAAGAGCATATTCCCT
>MU228511.1:587174-609847 GCA_018584345.1 Thuja plicata
TGATTTTCCTCTCCCTTTAGTGTTACTGTTAATTGAAACATCATCATCACCAAAGTCAATTGATTCATCCTGGTACTGGTTATTTACTTGAAATTCATCTTCAAGGTCATCTTCATGAGAGATATCAGGTTCTGCAACTTTAGGTTCCTCAGTTTGTTGAATAGAATTTTGTGTAATTTGATAACCTCAAAGTTGTATAGGTTCCTCTGATGACGTACATTCCTCACTTTGACCAACACCATGACCATTGTGTCTGCCCCCGCAAAAGTATGAAGATATTTTTCTGCATTTTGTTGGCCTCTCTTGGACATCTCCATATTCTCCACATTCAATAAACCTCTTCCTATTTAACTTTGACTGTGACATCTCCAAAAAATTAAGGCTGCAATAAAATTTTACCTGAATAATTATAAGATACTAAGGACTCATACTCTTTCCAGTTCGCTACCGATCACAATTGTTAGCTCAGAATCAACTGATTTTTGTACTCCTAAATCTCTTGAAACTATCCTTATATACAAATGCTTATTTCAAATTTTGGCGAAGGGGATGACATTTGCATATGATAAAAACTAATATTTAGTGAACCCCGCGTAATTCCAAGTAATTGACTAGGTGAACAGGGCGGGAATTTGGGACAAGGTGAATTACGATGCATGGCAAATTGGGTCCTAGTGCAAATAAAATTTTAACTTGGGATAATGGGACTTTGGCAAATGATGATCCTTGATAAATACCCCTTCCTTAATCCGTGGCGAATAATAGTAAATATACAATAGATAAATGGGTGAACAAACCCACTACCGTAGTGAAATTACATGTAAATAGTGGTGAACAACCTAACCAATTAACGTGTTTTTTTATAAAATTTGGGCGAACTGGTCAAACAGTACACTATGCATTTTTTTGCCAAATTCTATACGCCCGACGGGACATATTCGCCAATTGGCGAAGAATCGCCACTAAAAAAATCTTGATGAACATTGTGAAACTAAATTCAAAGAATTAAAAGAGTACCTAGCCACTCCTCCTATTCTCATGGAACCCATCCATGGAAAGACATTACTCCTATATATTTTAGCTACAGCTACACCACTGGGAGTATTGCTGGCACAAGAGGATGAAACTAAAAAGGAAAGAGCAATCTACTATACCAGAAGAACACTAGTATCTTATGAAATCAATTACAACATAATTGAAAAATATTGCTTAGCAGTTGTCTTCGCATCACATAAATTGAGACATTATATTCTATCACATATAGTAAGGCTCATTGCAAAGATAGATCCTTTGAAATACCTCTTAAGCAAGACAACATTAACAAGATGACTAGCAAAGTGGGTCCTGATTCTAAGAAAATTTGACATTGAGTATGTGGATAGAAGGGCTATTAAAGGACAAGTCCTCACTGATCAATTATTTGACTCACCACTCCAAGATGATGAACCTTTGAGAATTGAGTTGCCCGATGAAATAATTATGCATCTTACTCAGTATCTGTGGAAGATGTACTTTGATGGTTCTTTCACGCAACAAGGCTCTGGAGTAGGGGTTGTATTCATAACTCCTCAAGGCTAAAAAATACCCAAGTCCTACAAATTGATGTTTCCATGCACAAATAACATTGTTGAATATGAAGCATTGGTAAATGGTCTTAAACTTGCTATGGAGTGGAAGATTGTAGAGTTACATGTGTATGGTGACTCTCAGCTCATTATCAATAAAGTAAATGGAGATTATCAGACCAAATATGAGAAGTTGATGCCCTACAAACAACTAGTTGATGACCTAAAGAAATACTTTGTCTTCGTCACCTTCCAACAAATACCAAGAATAAAGAATAAAGTTGTAGATGCTATGGCTACATTGGCATCCATGTTACAATTAGAGGAACATCAATTCCACTATGAATTCTTGGTGGAAGAATTATCCTACCCAGCCTTTGATACACCCAAATACCAAGTAATTTGTGCTTTGAACACCCAAGACCCATCTCGGTATGCTCAAATCATTGCTTACCTAAATGACCAAACTATACCTAATGACCTATCCAGAAAAGAAAAATGAGCCTTAATTAGGACAACATTGTGTTATGTCCTGATTACTAATAAATTATATAGATGAGGTCTCAATGGTACACTTCTTATATGTTTAGAACATGAAGAGTCAGATCGCACTTTGAAAGAAGCCCATGAAGGTGTATGTGGATCACACTCAAATGGCTTTTCACTAGCTAAGAAACTGCTCAGAGTAGGCTATTACTGGCCCACAATGGAAAAAGATGCTATTCAATTTTAAAAGACATGTCATAGATGCCAAACACATGGAAATATCATATGTGCTCCTACTAGAGAACTCATACCATTCATAACACATTGGCCATTTTAGCAATGGGCCTTTGATTTGGTTGGACAAATATATCCTAATTCTTCAAGTGGACACAAATACATCATTACAACCACTCAGTATTTCACGAAGTGGGTCAAATCTATGTCGCTAATCAAAGCCACTAGCAAACAGGTGGCTATGTTCATCTTGAACTACATTATCTGTAGATATGGAATACCCTCTTCAATTGTAATAAACAATGGGGCCCAATTTAAAAACCAAGACATCAAAGACCTTTGCACACAGTTTGACATCACTCAACATTGTTCCTCAATCTATTATCTTCAAGGTAATGGATAAACTAAGGCATATAACAAGAATATTCTCAAGATCCTACACAGAACTGTGAGTAAATATGGCAGGGACTGGCATTTACAATTAAATCTGGCACTTTGGGCCTATAGAACAAGCATCAGAACACCAACTAGAGCCACGCCATTTTCCCTAGTCTATGGCACTGAGACAGTATTACCTATAGAGGTTAAAATCCCATCTTTGCAGGTATCTTTACAAGGTCTTGTTACTGATGAACAATACCGCATTAATAGGATAAATTCTTTAGACTTACTTGATGAGCGCAGGCAACAAGTGTTCGATCATCTAAAAGTATACCAAAAATGCATGTCAAAAGGGTACAATAAAAAGGTCAAACCATGACACTTTCAAGTAGGGGATCTTGTTCTGAAAGAGAATCCTAAGAACCAGACTAATAGAGAACATAAAGGAAAGTTTGAACCAAACTGGCTTGGACTTTATGTCATTATTGCCACTTTTGGGACTGGAGCTTATCAGCTAGCTACACCTGAGGGAGATGTTCTTCTTGATACCATTAATACTCTACATTTGAAGCGGTTCTTTGCTTGATGTTTGGCTAGCAGAGCCTATGCAGTGAAAATCTTAGAAAATACCAAAAAAATTAGAAAATTGATCCAGCAGAAATTCAAAAATAGTGGGAAAAGTCCTGAAAAAAGGTATCCTTGGTGAAAACCTGGCAAACATGTACCTTGATACTAAAAAAAAAAAAGAATCTTTTCCGAGTGGTGAAAACCTGGCAAACATGTGTCATTCAAAATATTTGCTCTATCTATCAATACACTGGCAACCCTAAACTTCATACTTTGCACTTGTGCTATTTGGTGAATCTAATTCCTTACAGATGTCCTATCCTTGCTTGGGATTTTTCTGCATTTGCACCTTAGGAATAGTCATTTTTCACTGGGGGCATCTTTTCTAGCATGGTAAGTTTGTGTCTGCTAGGTTGTCCTCAATTGTCTTGCCTAGGATGGTTCACCTCTCCAAAAGTGGTAACAGACATCAAACTAGTGTATCTCAAACACTTGAACTCCAGGAATTTACAATGAACTAGTGTTTCTCAACACTTTCAAAAAATGTTTCTAAACACTACATGGATTGCAATTGCTGACACAATTAATCTCACATACACTCAGACATAAAACATATTGCTTACATTTCAAATTTTGATTGATGAATCTCTACTGTGCTTGAAAGATGAATCAATAGTATTTCTCAATACTACTTAAACACATTGTTTGATCTGATTATAATTCTTTTATGTTCCCATGATGTTACATACTAGGGGCATCTAAGCCATTATAAATTTTCTTTGATTGATTCTCAATTGGTGATTGGTATGTCTTCCGAGTTAATCTATGACGTCTATTCAAAAAACCAAGAGTCGCAAGGAGAGGGGGCATAACATTGTCTTGGTTTTCTGCATATGGTGATTGTTCCAAATAATCCTATAAATTTCACCTAACTTAGATATTTATGGTAAGAGCTGCCAACATGAGTGGATAGCCGCATATATCTTGACCTTTGTTATGTGTAAACTACAGTGAGGTTGAAACAATTTCCTTGTCTATTTTCTAAATCATATTATCACTACGGTGTACGCTACATGAGGTACACAAGGATATGAATTTTCAAGGTCATTACGGGTCACATATCTTACATTACACTTGAACATAAACTGATCCTAAACATTAAAAGGAGAGAACTAAATTGTCATCCTGGCTTCTACGCCTTGATGCCTAAGTTTATTTCCGACATTGCATCCAATAAACATAGTATTCATACTTTCATGATACTAGTGGGTATTAGTGATAGTTGTACTATCAGGTGATGTCCGTTACAACAAATGCCCAATGATGATAAAATGATACAATATATACAAATCAGTGACAGTCCTAAGAGTCTGCATATAGATACATTTAGAGATTGGATGATTCAATTTAAAGAGAACAACATAAAAAGGACTTGAGCTTAAAATAAATTATTGCTTCATTCAAAAACCAAGTTAATTACATACATAAAATATTACTGATATTAATGTCATTACATATCCATGACATACATTCTGCATTCATACATGAGAAAGAGAAAAAGACAAAAATAAAGCATTCAAGCATTGCATTTAATTTTACATCCTAAGTGCATCAATACATGTATTTGCATAAAGAAAAATCTTTAAAAAAAAAAACATTCATTTGCATATTCACTTAGTATCATTTAAAACACATTCATATCAGTAATAAATCCAATGAGCATAAATGATGTCATCACAAATCTAATCCAGCTCATCAGGAGACCAAGATAAACATAATCACATGTGCATCACAAATCTAGAACATCTATCAAAAGCATGAGATTCTAGGAACATATAAACATCATGAACAACCATCTCAGATATGAAACAGATAAAAAATGTGGAACTATCTACAAAAATGAGTATCAGAGTATCAATATGAATCAGATATACATGTATAAATGCCATGGGACAAAAGAATGATATCAGGAAGATCAAGATATAAAAGGTCATCTCAAAAATATGAGGAAATATAATACATCATGTCTGACTCCCACCCTCTTCCTGATCTGACGGAGGAGGAGGAGGTGGAACAAATGGAGCTAGAGGTGGCATGGCCCCCTTAGACTGTTGAGCAATCCATGAATACGAAGGTGCTCTCTAACCCTCTAGCACTGCAACATGATATAGAGCATAATAATATGTGGTTCTCTATCCCTGGTGTACCACCGTGCGAGCCTGTGTGTCTCTCTCAGATCTCAAGCACTCAACCTATGTGTGTCTCTATTCTAACCTGCTCAAGCTGTCTCTATCAATCTGCTAGCAGAGCCTCTAAAGTGGTGATCCTTTCTTTGAGCTACTCTCGCTCACACTCACACTGTGGTAGTGCATCTCCATCTTGGCCAGAGCCCCTACCTATATCCTTTCCTAAGGGTCTATCTTGTGGCCTATCCTATGCCCTCTCTTGCTGCTGCTATCTCTACCTCTGCTGATCTCTCGTCAACAAAGGACCTGGATCCCTCTAAGGAGCAACAAATCTGAATTGAGTCTACCTTCCACTCTCACTATTACTAGCCACCTCTCTAGTACCACCCACAACCCCACCACCCCTATCATTTGCATCATCACCATCATCAGGACCCTGTCCCCTATTTGGGGATGCATGTCTCCCATGTCTCCCTCCATCTCTGCCTCCATCCCTTCCCATAGCTCCTCTGTCGCTCTGGGCTCCTCCTCGACCTCTGACTGGCCGGTCCTTAGTGGCATCATAATCCAATGGATCCTCAATCTGAGGAACCGCTTCCCCTAGATCTATAAAATGTGGCACATGATACTGTCTCATCTTTGTAAGGTATCCCATTGAAGATCCAGCATCATCTACCTCAAGTCATAGATCCCAAGGAATGGCTACCATCTCTGTAATGGCTCTCTACGTAGTCTCATAACCCAACTATCATCCCCATAGTGGCGACTCAAAGTGTATTCGTGCATACACAATAAGATCTTGGCATCTGCCTTGTACTCGGCCATACTGCCTCAAAACATGGGTCACCAAAAATTGCTTAATGACATATCTAGTACGACCAATCAAGTACCTACTCTGGAAAAATAAAGGCATCTGGCACCTAGCAGATAACCACTCCTCACAATCAAGGTATGGTCGCCATACTACAGTAATATCATCTAAAATACAGTGCCAATACTCCACCTTTCCCAGATGGGACTGTTGTATCCAACTAAAGTACATATATACATAAGGCTGCTCTGCTACTCGCTGCCTGTCAACTATCGGTCGTGTCACTGGAATGTGCTCCTAGGCCCATATCTAAAGCACCAAGATACTAACAGTCATGTTCTGTGAATAATGGTACACTATCTCGTGTAACTCTCAGTACATATTAGCCAGTATACAACTACCCCATGCAAATCTCCATCTCGCAACTACCATCTGCTCAAGCATATCGACCCAGCCCACCAAAAATCTGTGCTATCCACGGTCCAGAATCAAGATACCTCCAATCAAACCAGCTAAATATACAGGCAGACGATCATAATGATCGCACATGTAATCCTATTAAAGGTATCGACGAGTGATCGTATCATCTCCAAAGAAGCGTCGTGCAATGGCAATCAATGTGGCAGAAGTAGAATCAAAATGAACCTCATGTCCTATCATCAGAACTCCAAGTATTTGCCAAACATCCTCTGGTGTGACCGTCATCTCACTAGTGGGTAGATGGAAGGTGTTGTGCTCCGGATGCCATCTCTAGGCCAGAGCAGTCAACAACCCTTGATTTACCCAAATGTCAGGTATATCTCTCAATGAATATAAACCTACACAGGCGACTAACTTAGCCTTGTCACCCATCAACACTCATGCTAAAGCAAGAACATGACCAGGATATGGACTACGGAAGGAAACCACCTCAAATGGAACCTATTCATAGATAACAATTACGCAAACAACCCAAATCAATAATTTATCTAAAGGAAACTAAGCAGAAACTAGCATTAGACAGACAAAAAAAAAAAGGCAAACTGGGCAACTCAATAGGTTAATAATTGGATGCAACTCTATTTTTATAGGGTGTGATCCTCTTTACAAGATACGATCCCCAATTTCTCAGATGCAATGGGCATCTGGGATGCGACCTCATTTTCACAAGATGCAACACGGGATGCCACGCACAACCCTATTTTTACATTGTGTGAAATCTTGCAAAACCTTCACAAAACTACTGCATGCGACTAAAAACTCTAAAATAGGGTGTGATCCTAGATTTACCAGAAGTGGGATGAGAATTTGGGGCAAAACCAGAAGTGACACGGGATTGACAGGATGCGATGCCAAATAAGGGATGCGATGCAAAATTTAAATGCCTATAATTTGCACCAAATTGCATAAAAATGAAAACTAAAAATTTCAAAAGCTAGGTTTTTAGGTACTTACTGGAGGTGGGTAGTCAGCTGGACACTGATGTCGATGACCAAGCTCAAAATGATGCTTCTCCATGGGGACAACCATCTTTTCTGTAGAGCTCTCTAAATTACTAAGGTGAAAAGTGAAAATGAGTGAGTAAAAAGTACATTTGGGCCTATATATTTTCCTTTTTGAGCTATTTAGGAGCTCCAAAACTCCTCCCAGACAATTGAAACTCATTTTCTTCTCTTTCTGATCAATCGGGACAAAATCAAACGTGCCAACATTGTTCTACACAGTGCAGTAAATTTTTTTATGACAGCTCCTGAAAATGCTGAATTGCTCCATATGTTTCAAAAATGATTCACACGCTTTACACAATCATTTTTTTGGGTTCTACATCATCAAATTGTACATTATTCATTAACAATCTTGGTCAGACATCATTTAATCAGACTCCAAATGCACATTTTCACATAATTAACTTGGTACCATTGTGTTTTCTCTAAACACACCTTCATTTCTTCACTTCTTCTAATCCATTCTCTCTTGATCTAACTGACCCATGCAAGTGATACATCATTTCAACAAAGGGATTTTATTCTTTCCTTTGATTTCATTCCTGAGGGGGCATGATCACACTAAAATTAATCAAATTCTTGTTATAAAAAAACTAACTAAAGGCATGACAGTTCCTTGACTAAGCCAGGATTGTTGGATTGAAGGTTTCGGTTCTAAAAAGTTGGATATCCTATGTCTACTTTTCTTAGACTCTTATTAAAAGCTCCTGGAAGCTTTGTACTAACCTTTGTTCGATCAAGTTCGAAGTTGGTATTATCAATTTTTGGATGACAACCAAGTTCAGAATTGGTATCTTTAAGATCTTTTCTTATTGACCTTTGTTCGATCAAGTTCAAAGTCAATTCTATCAGTTTAGTTCAATCAAGTGCGAGACTGATCTCATCAGGAATTTCATTTGATCATGAGCAAAATTATCAAACTTTCTAAAATCAACATTGAAAACTTTCTTTAAATCAATGCGCTGCTCACACATCAATTCAAAGAGGAGAAAATGTAACCACCCTAATTTGGTCTACTTTGACCATAGATCCTATTTTCCCTAAGTGTGACCATACCCCCAATAATGTCAAAACAATTCTTCAAATTACTGGCATAATTCATTCAAATCAAATTTAATCTACTAAGTGATTTAATCACTAAATTACATTAATTGCCTTAGCCAATCCAATCCAATCAATTCAATTCTATCAAAACAAATCAAAAAATGGCTAAGATAATTAATTCCTAATTACACCTAATTAAATAAAATCCTAATTACACCTCATCACTTGCAAAAAACCAATCCCCTAGCCTAATTAATCTAATTAATTGGCTATAGTCCTAATAGATTATCAAAAGCAACCAAAAGCTTAAATAATTAATTTCCCCTATTATTGAATGAATATATTAATTATGTAATTCATTTCATTAATATTCCCTTTAACCCCTAACCTAACCTATCTCAACCACCTTAACTCTTGGGTTTGAACTAATCCCAACCTCTTCACCCATGCTAAGCCTAATTTTAATCTTAATCCCATCTTAACCCACTTCTTAATGATGTCACATTCCTAAACTCTTGATTAGGAATTCAACTCATTTCAAAAAGTCAACATTCTCAAGCTCCCTTTCCCTCAAAGTCCATTTTCTCAAGCTTGGACTTACACCCTCACCATGCTTCATTAAAGCTCTCATAAATGCATCATTTAATGCATATACCCTCACCATGCCTCATAAATGTTATCCCTCATTAATGCTCTTACACATGCATTTAATGACCCTATCTCTCCTCTCACTCCTAATTTCTTCTATAAATAGACTGAGTTTTAAGCTCAATGGGCCCCTGATTTTGGATTGTTGAAAGCATTGTTATGTTGTTCATATTATTAGAAATTTACATTGCATTGTAGCTTTCATGTTATGCATTGCTATAATCTTCATTTTTAGAGCTTAAAATGCATATTTCTTGAGTATGTAGATTAGTTTCATTTGAATCTTTCATTCTAGGATTGTATATGTCACTGACAAATGTATAATCTAAGGGAAATTATAGCATTTTTCATACTCCTCCTAGATAGGAAGCAAAAGGTCAATTTTTAGTGATTGATATGCTTGCTAACCTTTGTTTTTCACTAATGCAATGACTTATTGAAGTGTTGTGTTGCAGCTAACAAGTACACAAAATAACACACACAATAGTAAGGTTCTTTTTTTATTTGATCTCCTTTTATGCCTAATTGGTAGTTCTCTATTCAGGTTGCAACACTCAATTTTAAGGACTTCTATGATACACAATTTGTGAAGCTTTATACAATCTTCATGGTGCAATTGCATGATATTGTGAATGAAATTTATATAGTTTGTGATTTTAGGTGGGTTTTACTTCTCTTGTAAATACAATAAAATTGTAACACGTTCATTTTTGAAAGGAGTAAGTAAAATTATTTTTGCATGTGTCTGTTAGCTGGTCTTAATAAAAAAATCTGATTTTTGTGGATTTTTTTACACATCTATTTCTCTTTACTTTTCTAAAAATATATTGTAATATCCATGATGTTAGAATATTCTTCCACCTGGAACAAAAATCCTAGAGGCTTAAGCAAATGGATCAACTGAAGAACATATATATTTCATTAATTATAATTAATGTTGCTATGTTGTATAGCATGACAATTTTTAATGGTGTTTCACAGTACAATAACTATTGACATTATTTAAGAACTAAATTTGAATTGTTGGATTTAGCATGCCCCAATTCTAATTATACTGCCTTTACAAATGACCTCTTAAAAAATTCCATGCTTTATAGGCATTCATTCAGAATCTAGCTCTTTTCTTCACTTCATTTTACAAGGTAAAATACTTATTAATTGCTTTTGGACTATTTTGTTTACATGACACTTGTCTTCCAAACTTTCCATTTGTACTCTTGTTGTTTTTTAGTTCTTATTAAGTATATAATAAATATTAAATTACTAATGTTGGCATATTCATTTGTGGTAAACACTCAACTGATTACTTTGCTTCATTTATAAGTTGTTTTTGTCATTTTAATGCCTATCTAATTTAACCTAAATAGTTTGTGTGATTTTATTTGAAAAAAATATTTAATTTGTCAAGGCTCTTTGTGATAGTGCTACATGTGTCCAAATGTTTGCAAGGTGTAATTTACATGTTAAAACTAGTGTACTATGTTTTATCTAATCAAATGTAGGTATTATTCTAAAATGGATATTTTCTGTGTATAATGGTTTGTTTAGTTTTTGTCTTGGGGTTGTTTGGACAAAACTAGAACGTGGATGAAATTTTTTTGATTGATTTTTTTTGAGTCTGAAGTTCAAATCCTTATTGTAGTCACACATATGCATATTTGAAAGTACTCTAAAAACCAAACTAAACTTCTCATGGGTCTTGAATATCTGATTGGTATTTATTATGTGGATGACACTCAAGTTTTCAAGGTGGGTTTTGAGATTTTTGGTTGCTTTGTCTGCTTCTACTTTGTTATAGTTAGAAGCTTTGGCATTAAGGGCTTATTGTTATAAGAAAAATTTAGCACATGGAAAAATTACTTCAAAATGAATGTATTTCTATAAAAATATTTGTTCACTCTAGTGCATCTGAATCAAATCTTCCATGATTCCTCTTATATCTTTGAATGATGTGTCTCTGTCCAAACAATGAATGGTGTGTCTCTGTCCAAACTAATATTTTCATTTTCTCTTGGCAATTTGGAATTGACCTTTTATTTTCTTTGAAAATCCATATTTCAATTCCTTTTAGTCTGTTGCATAGGTTAATGATCCAGAGGGATTATGGACCCAACCAAACTCAATAGGGAACTTCAATGTTCCTTGTTTGTTTTATAACAACACCTTAAAGATCTCACCAAAAGGATCAACTCTAGACCCTACTCAAACACCCTTCTTAGTCTAGGACCTATTAATGGTTTCCTCCTTCACCTAGATCCACCATCCAACTACAAACTAACATCTATTCAACTCTGATCACAAGTTGATTAGTATTCTCATAGCCCATAACCCAATTGATAACTCTGCACTTATCCTATCAACATTATGATATTCCACTCACCTATGTTCTTTTGCTATTTGGTGTCCCTTTCATCCCATAATGAAAAAAACACTAAATAATCTCCTGAGGATTTTCCCACACTCATTCCCATCCTTGGATTACAAATCATTGCATATCCAACTGAAACAAACAAGTTTTCACATTATTGTCCTACAGTGACAGTGACCATACTCTACAACTTCCCTTGTTTCAACCTTCTCCTTGGGATTCTCCATCACCTTAAGGACTTGTATACATAAAAATAATCCTCCACTCATCCCTCACATGGCCTTGATAGCTATCTCATAACCACCTATCACTGGACAAAGCCTTGATCCACTTTTTACCTCTGTCAAACCCCTCACTGACGGATCACAGTCATCCTTTAGTGACCAACAAAATGTGATTTCTCCTGCATGGTGCCTTGCAACCTATTAGGACAATTAGCATATACATTCCAAATCATCACTTCCCAAATGAGTGGCTTATTCAACGTAAAAAATGTAAACTATCACATCTTAAGTGCTCTCAGGCTAACCTAATCCAGGGTTTGATTGTCTCCTTCAAACAAAGATTTCTCTTGACAAAATCAATCAAATGAAATCATTCAAAGACTAAAATTATCTAAAATAAGAATACTTATATCCCCAATCAGAAATATGTAGAGACCAAACCCTCCAAGCCAATGTATATCCTTTCAAACTGATTGTTATAGAGAGAAAATTGTAAATTTCAGAGGATACATTATTTTCATTGATTCAAAAAATTATAATATGTTGATCCCATGACCACTCCTACTTTATTCAAGATTCCATTCCTTTATAAATCCTTTTCCAATAATATTTGACCAACAACATATTTTGAAACTACCCAAAACTTCCTAAAAACTGACTGTAACTATCTAAAAACTGACTGTCCAAGTGCTGACAGGGTCTTTGTCAACTTGCTTGGCTATTAAAAAGTGTAGAGGATATTTTCAAATTAAAAATACACACAAAATAATCCTCTTTAAATGGTTATTCACATTTCATTACCTTCAAACACCTATACTTAGCCCTATCCACCTATGAACATGCTTATTAGCTCTTAAGGCCTTATGACCAACTTAGGCACCCTTATATCATAATGCCTTTATTACATTACTTTATGACCATACAAGTCATTTTACATGTTTTTACCCCCATTAGACCTATAAAATATTACAAACCCCATTTCCCATTACATGGTGACCCTTGTAGCATTATGTGCCTCATCATGGCAACTTTGCATTACATTGACTCTTTATGACTCCCTTATATTTCATAGGCACTAATGACCCAATTACAATGTTTTGAGACCTTTTAGCTCCTTGTAGTATTCATTTTCTCAAGGTCATCCTGTAACCACCTGAATTTGGTCTATTCCAACTATGGACCCTATTTTCCCTAAGTGTGATCATACCCTAGATTATGACCAAACGACCCTGTTACTGCTTGGCATAATTCTTCAAATCAATTTAATGTCCTAAGTGATTTTTATCACTGAATTATATTAACTATTATAGCCATACAATTCAAATCAATTCAAACCAATTAAATCAATATCAAATTCAAACATGGCTATAGTATTTAATTATAAAGGAATTAAATTAATCTCTAAATCAATTACCCACTTGCAAAATAACCCATTCCCCTAGCCTATTTAATTTAATTAAAATGGCTATAGTCCCCTAATTATTAAAAAGCAATTAAATTGTTTAAATAATTAGTTTCCTATTTTTGAATGAATTAAATAAGTTTAATTCATTTATTAATATTCTCCTAAACCCCAACCTAACCTATCTCAACCACTTCTACCCTGGGTTCTAACCCTTCTCAACCCATTCACCCTTTCTAATCTGATCCTAATCCTAATTCTACCCTAACCCACCTCCTAATGTTGTCACATTCCATTAAGGAATGATTAACAACTCTACCCACTTGAGAAAGTCATGAAATCTCAAGATTCCTTTCTCAAGGTCCACCTTCTCAAGCTTGACCCTTAACCCTTTTCATGCTTCTTTAAGGCCTTCATTAATGCCTTATTAATGAGAAGACCTTAAGCCTATGTCTCCTCCATGCCTTATTAATGTCTTGGGCATTAATGGTTCTTACACCTCCATTAATGAGTCCCTTAACTCATTAATTCACCTTGTCCCCCCCCCTCTCTCTCTCTCATTCCTCTATAAATAGAAGCCATTTTTGAGAGCAAAGAAGCCTTCACCTTAGATCAAAAATGCATTGTTATGCTATTGAATTAACATTAGACTTGTATTTCATCTCTCATTTCATGCTTTTGCATTGTTTTCATTTCAGCTTTTAGAGCTAGAATACATACTTTATCATCTTTTTAGCTTGTTTTTGAACAAAAATCTTTCATGCTAGATAGTATATGTCACTGATTAGCAGCGTAATCTGAGGGCTTTTATGCAAATAATCACACTCTTTCTAGTTAGAAGGCAATAGGCCGATATTAGTGGGTTTTGTATGTTTTATCTAACCTTTTGAGCTAATGAAATAACTTATTGAGTGTTTGTGTCTTTCTTAACAGGTTCCCAAATACACACACACATTTATGGTGCCCACCGTGGGGCCCGATTTCCAACTTGGCCTCATTTTCTAACATTTTTTTGCCAATTTGCATGCTCAAGATTTAGTCACAGGATCATTTTTAATCATTCAGGATCGTATCCCAGATACGCCATCGCACCGCATAAATTTTGGCTTGCATATGGGGTTTCTCGGGTCATTTTTGGTTTAGGCTCACATTTGGTCAGCAAGGGATTGCATTCAGTGTAAAATCTCACATATGGTATACTGTGTCGCATTTAGTATAAATTTAGGCTCGCATCTGGTTAAAAAGCTTGTGCATTCAGTTTACCTAATCCTAACATTTTGACAAGTGGTGTTTGTGGTATTTTGCAGCTTAACAAGTGTTTGCAGGTTATTTTTGGAGTTTTTCATGGAGTTGCATTAAATAGATACTAACTCAATTTTATAGGTTGCCAACCCCCCATCTTGACCTCTATTTACTTGTTTTCAAAATTTAAAACACATATTCCAATTTGTCACTAAACTGACCAAAGGATTATGCTCTTTTCCTTTTAAGGAAAATTAGAAACTCATACATCAGTTTATGGATTGAATAGAATTTGGGGTAAATGAACAAGCAAACCAATCACTTAATTCCTTTTGAATAGTAAATGGACAATCAAATCACTAAATATGTGGGATCAATGAACAACTCAATCGTATACTTCCTTTTGGATCAGAATTTGAACAACACAAATCATTAAAACATTGTGGTTAATTGAACAAGGCAAACTTTCCCTTTCAAGCATCCTGTTTTCTTTAAAATAGGAACAACTAAATCAAGATCAACATAGCTTGAGGGAAAGAACTTTGTTTTAAGTGCTTTGGGAGAAAATGACTTAGATCAGGAGAGTATGCTATTCTTCTTCAGAAGAATAAAAAATCCAGACATACAAAGCTCGCCAATCCTTTGTATGCTTATTAAATAATAGAGGGCCTGTTGGTTGAGGAAAAAATCTCCTGGGAATGACCCAAGTGAGGATAGGTCTTACGCCAACCCTTCCAACTCACTATAAATAATTGCTTCTTTGTAGGCTAAAGCCTTGGAAGACAGAGCTAGTTTTGTTCTTAGAATTTTGACATCATTCCTTGAACATATCTGGGTATATGTAGAGCAGAGCCGCTTGAATCTTGCCTGCGAGACTACATATATTCAGGTACTCATAGGGTTATACGCCTCAATTTTACCTTGTGCAATTCTATGGGGGACAGTTTTGAATGGATTGCCCAATAATCTATAACAACTTCAATTGAAAGAATTCCTGATTCATCCCCGAAAGGGTGATAATCTTTGTGCAAGGCAAAAAGTAATTGCCCCAAGACACTCATCATATTGTGCCCTCACTTGTGTTTGGAGTCATCTAATACAGCATCATGACTGGAGCTATTACGTTCTTGGTGATGGCTATATTCTGATTAGCATTTGAGTGTGTACCTGAGTCAATAAGCAAATATTTTCATCCTCCACCTAGAAAATAGGAAAGATGAGTGTTTGTTTCACCCTCTTAACAATGCAAAATTGTTTGATGTGTTCAAAAGGTCATTAAAAAGATAAGCTCCTCAAAACAATCAACAAAATTCAAACCTTGGAGTACAAGTGTTTTTCACACCTTACGACACCTCTTACTGCAATCTGGAAACAAGCAACTTCATGCACTTCGAAAATGAACTTTTCAAAACTGACAAAAGCATCATAAGATTGCATCCTATATTTCCCAAGTACATGCAGTGTTTAGGATCCCATTTGGTATTTAGGATCGCATTTGGTCAGCAAGAAGTCACATCTAGATTCTAGGATCGCATCTGGTACCATCAGAGGCTCGCATCTGGGAGCTCACATTCAGGACAAAAACCATTTCTAGGAGTTGTTCTTAGGAAGTCTCAGTTGATTTAGGTACCCTTTTTTCTCTTTAGCTGGTTCCTATTGTCTATTCTGGTCTCCTTGCTGTTATTTTCAAAAACTTTCAAAACGTCCACCTTGCATGCTTAGTCAGTCTTTCATGATCAGTTCAATATGTGTGGTCTACCCATTTTCTATCAACAACATGGTTCCCAGCTCACTATCAGGGCATTCTAACCCTTTGATGCTGGAATCATTTACATCCACCAACAACAAACAGTTACCTTTAATTAGACACGCTCACGTGAACGATCTGAAATCCTACTTGAACTTTTGGGAAACGTTACCAAAGTTGAGAAACAAACTTCATGGTTAACACAAGATGCAACAAGTACATAATTGAAATATTGAAAGTGCCTCCTAAAACACCACACTTCCAAGGAGAAACTACTCGCAGTTCCCTTCTTGATCTAGATTCCTTTCAAATGGATACCAACACTAACGAATGGAGTAAGGCTTTTGAGGGTTATAATGATGGAAAATGCAAAAAATTTGAAGGCACAAAAGAGGAAGAAAGACCCCAGTTTGAACATAATCCATTTGGATCAGACAGTGAAGAGGAGATCCCTGAAGATGAATACAAAAAACTCAAACAAAGTAAACGAAACCACAAGCTATTGGAACAGATCATTAGTGATGATAAAGAAAAATACTTTCTCCATCTAGCATCCATGGGTGTCAAGTTACCCAAGGATTATAATGTGGAAAATCTCAAGGAAAAGGAGGTACCAAACCCCATATCTATTCTCACCAAACAGCTCAATCTAATGCAAATGAAACTTACCAACCTCAAACAAGAGAAGGAGAAACCCAAAACAAAATACTCTTTGGACGCCATTTGCCCATTTCCTTTTGACAAGAGTATCACCATGGTCCCATTTCCTCCCAACGTGGCAAGGCCAAAGTATGACAAGTACATAGGAGAAACTGATCCCCATGACCATGTGAGGGAATTTTGTGCTCTAAGCATCGAGTACATGCACAAACTGACATATCTCATGCGACTGTTTCCAGGAAATCTAGGAGGCAATGCCATGGAATGGTTTTCAAAACTAAATCCTAAGGTTGACATTTGAGGAGTTAATCCAACGATTCATTCAACATTACTCCTACAATATCCAACACGATGTGACTATGATGGACCTATGCAATACCAAACAGAAAACTGGAGAATCATTCACACACTTCCTACAAAGATGGAGAAAGATTTTTGTACGATATTCAAGGGCCATTCCTGAAATAGAGAAGATGGAAATCTTCGTTAATAATCTAGTGCTTGAATTGAACTATATTATACAAATACAAGATTCTCCAAGCTTCGACAGAATGATTAAAAATGCCCTCTGTATTGAGGAAGTAATGGTCAAAAGGGGAGAGATCACCCTTCAAAATGAAAGTAAAAGCAACACCTCCAACTCCAAGCCTACATGGTGGAAGAAAAACAAGAATGTTGTTAATGACAGAGTGGTTGATGCCTCAAACATTAATCCTAAACCTGAGGCATTTAATCTAACCAATGGCATGCAAGCAAGCAAAGATGCTAAGGTAACACCTCCCATCTCCAAAGAAAACAATGATAACAACAAGGATCGAACATGGACTTCAAAACCCCAAAGAACATTCACTCCTTTGGGGGAGCCTCTTGAGACTGTCTTGAAAACGCTGGTGGATAACAAAGTTCTTACGATTCCCGATTCCAAACTGTGAGAACCAATGGTCAAACCCAGGTGGTGGGATGATAACTCTTATTGTGTCTTCCACAAAAATAAGGGACACAAGACAAATAATTGTCTCAAGATTAAGAACTTTATCCAAGACCTCATCGAAGGAGGTAAGATCAAGGTAGATGGATATACTACCAATGAGGATCATACAGCGTTCTACAAACCCTTTCCTAATTACAATCAAGGAGAAACATCTAAAGGGAAAGGTAATGAGGTAAACTACACCTACTCCAAACATGACAATGTGATCAATATGCTTTATATTAAAACTAAATCCGTCAATGTGATCACAATTAAAGGTGCCTCATCCCATTCAAATGCTGTAACACAGAGCTAAGCACAGGTTACAATCAAAGGACCTCCAAAACTGACATCAACATCAAAGGTTCCTATTGTGACTGTTCCTAAATCAGCAGCAAAACACGTGGTCACTATCCCTGGAGCAAAATATGACTTGGTAGACCAATTGCAATAGACCTCTGCCAAAATTTCCATCTTTGAATTACTCAAGATATCCATAGTACATAGAGAAATCCTAGAACAAACGCTGCTAATGTTCCAAAAGATATTGATATAGACAAGTTCCAAGTGATGGTCCATCATATCTCAGTGCCACATTACCTCTCTTTTTCTAAAGAGGATGACAAATCATTGGCCCATCCACACAATCAACCCCTCCATATCAAAGTCCTTATTCATAAATCCTGTGTTAGACACGTGTTGATAGATGGAGGCGCAGAATTGAATATTTGTACACTGGATCTAATCAGGAGACTAGGTCTCTCAGAACAAACAATTGACTCTAGGAACAAGATAACCATCAAAGCCTATGATGAGGAAGAAAGATCCTCCAGAGGTCTAATTGTTTTACCTATCAGAGTCTGGGCAATTGAGAGGAATGTCATATGTCAAGTTCTGGATTTACCATTGGCCTACAATATCTTACTAGGGAGACCATGGATTCATGAAATGCAAGCTATATTGTCCACTTACCACCAAAGCATAAAATTTCCACATAATTGGGTGGAAGTGACGATTCCTGCAAATTCCAATTACAATTGCAACAGTATCAAAGCAGGTAGCATGGTCCCGCACTGTTAGAGTAGTCATATTATAGCTAATAATTAAATCATTTAATTATTAGTCTATTATACTCTTTGCTTAAGTTACACTTAGGAAACTTATTATTCTTTAGGGTTTTCCCCTTTAGGGTTTCGGTATCCTTTTATAAGGACTCACCGCTTTGCATTTCATGAAGGAGATTGTATTGTATTCATTATTGTTGATAATAGAAGTTTATTCTTTCAACATGGATATCATGTCTCTGGCCTTTTTGCCGCCATAGTTTCTTCTTCTGTCTTCTGTTTCTTGCTTCTACTTGTGACAGATGTGCATGCAGGTGTTCTTGGGAGATTAGCTTTCAGCCTAATCCAACATGGTATCAAAGCTCGCTTGCTACTCGCTGTTCATGTTTTGTTGAAGCGTACCAGACACAGAGGGTTTCAGAGGTTTTTTTGGTATTTTTTTATTGGTTCTGGGGGTCTTTGTTTTTTGGTGCACTTTGGACCAAACCTACCTCACGGTTGTGTCTGAAAGGCCCAAAAACCCTAGAATCCATATAAGACACATCCGATTTGGACACCGGAGTGTTTGGGAGAAATTTTTTGGCCTTCTAGGGCCGTACGGGCACATTTTTTGAGAAAAAAATTAAAAAAAATTGTTTTCGACGTTTAAAAAAATGCGTGCAGTGCAAAGGCAAAGGCGCCACCTGTGCACCACCATCGCCGGCCAGCACCTGGCTGTCACCCTGCCGGCTCCGACCACCACCGCTGCTTGGCCCCGCTGGCCCCTGCTCCGCCGTTCCCCCGCCGCTCCGGCCCCCACCACCGACCCGCGCCACCCACCCACCGCACAACAAAGAGGCTATAGATGTAGTTTCTCCTGAGACTACCAAGGACATGGTTATGAAGGGTTTTAGCAAAACTTTGAAACTTGAAGCAACAGGTATGGGAGAGTACAAACTGGATCTAACTCCCTCGCTGACAAAACTTTCGGTGTCACCAAAATCCTACGGGAAACCTTCATCAACATTCACGCCTCTAGCATTCAAAGAGCCAGAAGTACACAAAGCAACTGGCATGATAAAGGCATCCACATCTTCTTTAGATAACATAGAAGAATAGACAGTCTTGGATTGGCTTTACAAAGGTGAACCGGTGGAATTTGAGGTCAAACATGTAAAGATATCCCCAGAACAGTATGGAAAGGGATATGACTTCCTCACACAAATGGGTTACAAAGGAAAGGGACCTCTAAATGACACAAGATGAGGGATTTTTGAACCTATACCCATGGAGTTCCGCAACAATAGAGATAAAATAGGACTGGGTTTTAACACCAAAATTGATAAACCTATTTCCAAAAAGAGTCCCCCATTTGAAACAGAGAGCGATAAGACAGATGAGATAGTACTAGAACCATGGCCCTCTGAGAGATTATTACATATTGGTGCAGATAATTCAACATATCAAGGAGAACGCTATGTACCTAGCTTTGAGGTACAACAGGATCTTCACACTTCATTGTTAGCACAACCTCCCATTCAAGAGGTAGGAGACACCATAGCAACAATCACTCAAGAGATACCTCGACCATAGAATTTACATCCTAACTGGGGGCAATTGGTCACAATTTCACATGTCCTCGATCTACCCCACTTTGATCTACAAATGGCTAATTGAGTACATCTGATAACCATTGCTAAATACTTGAACAGATCTAATGATGATGTCACAAATTCTCATGACTATGAGTGGGACCAGCTATCTATTGCCTTTGAAGAGCTTGGAATAGATACGATTCACATGTTTGCAGCTCCCTTAGCTCCTAGAAAACAATTTGACACTCCTTTCAATGACACTGATCCTCCTGAAGTAGAAGAAGAGCTCATTCCTCCAATCATTGATGGAGACACCGGTGGATACATAAGTTTAGAAGAATTCCATAGGTCACAAGTAAGAAATATCCATTTACAAAGAGATGATGATGAAACTTCTACTGACGAGTCACTAGAGCTTGATCCACATACGACTAACAATGACCCTTTTAACGATGATCTTGCTCTTATTGATCTAAATATCGAAGAAATTCACTCAACAGATCATGTCATGTCGGTTAATGGTCTTGATGCTAACACGATGCTATCCTTCCCAGACTCTGACTCCCTAACATTGGTACTTCCAGAACTAATTGATTGGACTGAAACAGATCCTATTCCTATTCTTGACTTTTCCAATGACCACTCCCTAGTTTGTTATCTCAATGCTTGTGAACCTTACCCTTCTTCCACCAATGCAAGAAGTGAGAACATGTCATAGGAGGATATCAAGTTTCTTAGTCACAAACTAAAAAATAAAAAGAAAAAGAGGACTGATGGTGAAAACCACTTTGTGGAAGTATCAGATCCCAAAATAGTAAAGAAAAAAGACGTATCCAATGGTGAAAACCTCTCCAAGGCACCAAAGGATGAGACTCTTGATATCCTCCCAGAACACTTTCAGAAAAGATCTTCAATGTTGATTGAACCAACATAGCCAGTAAACTTGGGTACTATTGAAAATCCTCAAATAGTTCATCTAGCACAATCTTTATCAGAAGAAGAGAAGGTATAGTTCATAGAGTTCTTCAAAGAAAAGAAGATCAACTTTGCATGGTCTTACACAGATATGCCAGGGCTAGATCCTAATCTCATCATGCACCACTTGTCTATAGCTCTTGGGATCAAGCTTGTGAAACAAAAACTTAGAAAGATGCATCCTCATGTTGCATTATTGATAAAAGCAGAGTTAGAAAAGTTGTTGAAAGCTGGATTTATTTGAGTCATTGCCTATGCAAGGTGGATCTCCAATGTGGTCCCCATTTCTAAATCTGATAAATCTATTAGGATCTATACAAACTTCAGAGACCTAAACAAAGCCTGTCCAAAAGATGATTTCCCTCTACCAAACATTGACATGATCATAGATCTTACAACAGGCTACTAGATGTATTCATTAATGGATGGATTCTCAGGCTATAATCAAATCAAGATCACCCCTGAGGATCAAGAGAAAACTATATTTACATGCGCATGGGGCACCTTTTGCTGGAATGTCATGCCTTTCAGGTTAAAGAATGCTGGTGTGACATATCAATGAGCCATGATGAAAATATTCCATGACATGATGCACAAGAACATGGAGGACTATGTTGAAGACACATTGGCTAAATCCAAAGAAAGAGGTACTCACATTGCTGATTTGAGAAAAATATTGGATCGAATGGAATAGTTCCAACTCAGGCTCAATCTGAAGAAATGTGCCTTTGGAGTCCAATCAGGGAAACTCCTAGGATTCATAGAATCAGCAAAAGGAATCGAGGTAGATCCTGCAAAATTAAAAGCTATTCTAGAGATGGCTCCTCCACATAATATCAGTCAAATGAGGACATTGCAAGGGAGAATTCATGTCCCAACTTGCAGATAAGGCACAACCCTTTACTAAGCTACTACATAAAGGGGTTACATTCAACTGGGATGAACACTATGAAGCAAACTTTAGAGAATTGAAAGGGTACCTAGCTGCTCCACCTATTCTTATGGTGCCTATTCATGGAAAACCCTTACTTCTATACATTT
>MU228511.1:614799-635333 GCA_018584345.1 Thuja plicata
AATGATTAACAACTCCACCCACTTGAGAAAGTCATGGAATCTCAAGATTCCTTTCTCAAGGTCCACCTTCTCAAGCTTGACCCTTAACCCTTCCCATGCTTCTTTAAGGCCTTCATTAATTCCTTATTAATGATAAGACCTTAAGCCTATGTCTCATCCATGCCTTATTAATGCCTTGGGCATTAATGGTTCTTACACCTCCATTAATGAGTCCCTTAACTCATTAATTCACCTTGTCCCCCCCCTCTCTCTCTCTCATTCCTCTATAAATAGAAGCTATTTTTGAGAGCAAAGGAGCCCTCACCTTATATCAAAAATGCATTGTTATGCTATTGAATTAACATTAGACTAGTATTTCATCTCTCATTTCATGCTTTTGCATTGTTTTCATTTCAACTTTTAGAGCTAGAATGCATACTTTATCATCTTTTTAGCTTGTTTTTGAACTAAAATCCTTCATGCTAGATAGTATATGTCACTGATTAGCAGCATAATCTGAGGTCTTTTATGCAATTAATCACACTCTTTCTAGTTAGAAGGCAATAGGTCGATATTAGTGGGTTTTGTATGTTTTATCTAACCTTTTGAGCTAATAAATGACTTATTGAGTGTTTGTGTCTTTCTTAACACACACACACACACACACACACACACACACACACACACACACACACACATCCAAGTGACCCCCTGGTAGCCTTCCAAGCCTTAGGTGCTCCTGCACCATACTCTCCAATTTTTAAAATTTTCTAAGTCCTCTTGGAAACACCTGTAATAAAAACATGTTAGAGGAATAATTATGCATCATTTTCACTTTAGGCTTGAATAGGTCTTGATGCTTGACCTTGATACTCCGTACTTTCTTCATATTCCTTGCATCCCTCATCTGTACCTTGGGTTTTCCCTTTTTTGGCAATGTAACTCCTTATATTTTTTTACTTCTTAGTATCCATCCCATCATGCTCATCATCAACAGGATTGCTCCACACACCTGCAACCCAAATTCCCTCATTACACAAAGGCATATCTCCACCTTCTCAACCACTTCATACCAAATTTTAGGAGCCTTCTCATGACTCACAAACTCAATCTTAGTCTCTGCATATGAGACCACACCAACTTCCTCATTCTTCACCAACTAATCCTCACTTTCATTCCATTCTCCTTGGCATATCAAACCACCATTCATTCCCAGGGATTCATCATGAGCCTCTTCACCACTTATTGATACATGAGTATCCTCTTCTTCTTCTTCCACCATCCTCTTCCTTATTGCTGCTAGCCTTTGCACAAACCATCTTAGCTTCTTCTTTCCAAACCACCAAATTGTTCTAATCCTTTGCAATCTTGCATCTCTCTCTCTCTCTCTCTCTCTCTCTCTCTCTCTCTCTCTCTCTCTCTCTCTCTCTGTTTCTTTCCACCATGCTTCATTCTTGTCTAACCATGCTCCATAAGCCTCTATGTCCTTCCTCAAATTATTTATGTATTCTTGTCTCTCTTTCTCCCTTTGTCTTCTTCTCTCTTCTTCCTCATTCTTCCTCTTCTTTCAATACACTAATTCCTTTAATGCTTTGAATCCTTCAAGAATATCCTTCTCTAAATTTGTTAAACTCATCTCCAACTTAATCACCAGATCTTATCTCTCTAATACCAATTGATGCAGAGGGATTGTGGACCCAACCAAACTCAATAGGGAACTTCAATATTCCTTGTTTGTTTTGTAACAACACCTTAAAGATCTCACCAAAAGGATTAACTCTAGACCCTACTCAAACACCCTTCTTATTATAGGACCAATTAATGGTCTCCTCCTTAACCTAGATCCACCATCCAACTACAAACTAACATCTATTAAACTCTGATCATAGTTTGATCAACATTCTCATAGCCCATAACCCAAGTGATAACTCTGCACTTATCCTATCAACATTAGGATATTCCAGTCACCTATGTTCATTTTCTATTTGGTTTTCCTTTCAACCCATGATGAAAACACACTAAAAAATATCCTAAGGCTTTTCCCACACTCATTCCTATACTTGAGTCAATAATCATTGCATATCCAAGTGAAACAAACAAGTTTTCACATTATTGTCCTACTGTGACAATGACCATACTTTGCAACTTCCCTTGGTTCAACCCTCTCCTTGGGATTATCTATCACCTTAGGGACTTGTACACATAAAAATACTCCTTCAATCATCCCTCACTTGGCCTTCATAATCATATCTTAATCACCTATCACTGGGAAAATCCTTGATCCACTTTTTACCTATGTAAAACCCCTTACTGATAGATCACAATCATCCTTTAATGATCAACAACATGTGATTTCTCATGCATGAAACCCTACAAAATATTAGGACAATTAGAATATACATTCCAACTCATCACTACCTAAATGAGTGGCTTATTCAACGTGAAAAATGTAAACTATCACAATTTGAGTGCTCTCGGGCTAACCTAATCCAGGGTTTGACTATCTCCTTCAAAAAATGTTTTCTATTGCCAAACTCAATCAAATGAAATCATTAAAAAGATAAAATTCTCTAAAAAAAGAATACTAACATCCCCAATCAGAAATATGTTGAGACCAAACACTCCAAGCCACGGTATATCCTTTCAAACTAATTATTACAGAGTTCAGAGAATACAATATTTTCATTGATTAAAAAACTTACAATATGTTGATCCCATGACCACTCCTACTTTCTTCGGGCTTCCATACCTTGATAAAGCCATTTATAATGTTATTTGACTGACAACCTACTCTATAAACTATCCAAAACTTCCTAATAACCAACTATAACTATCTAAAAACCGACTGTCCAAGTGCTGACAGGGTCTTTGTCGACTTGCTTGGCTATTACAAAGTGTAGAGGATGCTGTCAAGTTGACAAATAAGTTTTCAACTTGACAACTACACACAAAATAATCCTCTTTACATGGTTCTTCACATTTCATTCCTTCAAACACCTATACTTAGCCCTATCAACCTATGAACATGCTTATTAGCCCTTAAAGCCTTATGACCAACTTAGGCACCCTTATATTATAATGCCTTTATTACATTACTATATGACCATAAAAGTCATATTACATGTTTTTACCCCCATTAGACCTATAAAAGACTACAAACCTCATTTCCCATTGCATGGTGACCCTTGTAGGGTTATGTGCCTCATCATGGCAACTTTGCATTACATTGACTCTTAATGACTCCCTTATATTTCATAGGCACTAATGGCCCAAATTATAATGTTTTGAGACATTTTAGGTCCTTGTAGTATTCAATTCCTCAAGGTCATCCAAGTGACCCCCTAGTAGCCTTCTAAGCCTTAGGTGTTTATGCACTAGTTAATAACCTTTCTCTTGGTGTCATTGTCTTATTTTCTTTGGGACTCTTTTGTTGGCAGTTGGGAAATGACTCTATATTATCTTGTAAGAGCTACATTGAAATTCATTTTTGTCTATTGCATAATTTAGTGACCTTTCTTTTGGTATCATTGACTTTTGAAAGTAGGATTATCATATCCCAAAACTTTTTTCTATTGCTTGTATGCAACTATCTAATTCCTCTTATTAGGGTTTTACCTTTTTAACTCTATTAATAATTTTCTATCTAGATCATAACACAAGGTTCTAGTCCACATGCTAGTTCTCTATATTTTGTCTACTTTCAGATGGAAATGAAAATTTCAATCTCATAACTAATAATACCAAGTGTACAGGATTGAAATCAAGAAACACAAACCAGGTTATCATTCCTAACCGTGAACTAGACCTAATTTTTTCATTTGAAAGATGTACATATGAAAATATCCTTCTTCTAGGCTTGAATATTATGGATTCCTTACACTTAAATAGGATTGTTAATGTGCCTAAAAACAATTCCAAAATCAAGTTTCTATAAGGTTGAACCAGATGTGTCCTCTACCTATATTAGAAAGCATGCTGGATCAGGTTTTTGGTTGTTTTCTACTTGTAGGAAAGGGCCTTAGAAGTCCTTCATTTTTAGTTTTTTGATGCATGTCTTTACCATATAACTTTCATTGTTTTCATTGTTCACTAGCTGCCCTATCATCACTACTATCACTATCATTATACTTTGTCTTCATAACTTATGACAATACCTTATTTTTTCATCATCATAGTCCTATTTGCTTTGCTTCCCTTGAACTATAAATGGAACAAATTGAAATCATGTTTAATGGAAAGTACTATTATACATAGTATGATTATTCTTTAAAGGGTACTAGCTCAATGGAAGAGCACCTACTTTACAAGTAGGAGGATGGTGATTCGATTCCATCATTCCCTAATATGACTAAATCTATGACTAAATTAATGACTAAACATATGACTAAATATACGACTAAATCACCGAATAAATTTATAACTAAATTCACAACTAAATCCGTGACTAAATATGTGACTAAATCCATGACTAAATACATGACTAAATACATGACTAAATCAATTAGTAGTAAATTTAGTCACATTATAAATGACTACAAATTAACTACTAATAGTCACATGACTAAGTTTAGTCATTTATATATAATTTTTAGTAGTTTTTTTAGTCACATATTGTTGCTTTTGTACTAGTGTCATATTCATATTCTCATGGTCGCACTGACACCAGTGAGGTTTATACTGACTTCAATGTTCTAAACTGCCCAACGATGATAAAAACAACTAAAAAGATCAAAGTGGCTAGCATCCTAGCTTGCATTCATTGTAGGCTTGCATTTAGTCTTTGGCACTGTAACATTTACTGAGATATGTAATCCTAATCTGGAAATTCTAATCAAGATTGACATCATTCCTTGCATCATCGATCAACTACAGACATCACTCTTAACACGATTGAGTATTTCTATTTGGACCCAAAGACATCACCTAAATGAGATGTTAGTTGCATAAATAATCATATCAATTGGATTCACAATGTACATCATATTAAGCTTTCATTAAGAATCTTAGTACACTCATGACATAAACATTCAAACATAGAAATAAAGATGATCACATTACCATTTGTATTATATCAATGAGAAAAGTACAAGAGCATTAGTGCATTCATTTACATACATAGTATCATACTGAAAAGAAAGTACATCCTTAGCAACAAAATATGCAAAGTAAATGCATCCATAAGTATAAGGAAGAACATACATGCACATCATATAACAATAAAAAGAGGCATTTCACATCATATAACCACAATGTCAATATATCAAAGCACAATGAGATCAAATCATGTGTCAAACTGTAATAAAGTGTATATTAGGGTATAATCAAGTCTCTAGTAACAAGTCTCAAATATCATGTAAAATCAAATTAATATCATCAATGAGTCACTATACATCACATGGAAAAAAATTGTATAACTACTAAAAACTAGTTCTCGTTGGCACCCTTGCCACCAGGAGGCGGGCTAGGAACATGACCAACAATAGGGGTAGGAATAAAACCCTCAGAATGTGTAGCAAATCTAGAATATGATGGCACCTAATGATCTGGAGGTATATCATTGTAATAGTAGATCTCTCGGCTGGACTGATGTGTAGCCGCACACTATACCATGTCTCTCTCAGCTATAAGATCATGTATCCTCCTATCACTATCTATCACCTATGACTATTCCATGACCAACTATGTCTATAGATGTTTGATGTGGCCCCTCAGTGTCCTCATGATATCTCGTGTTGGTGCCTCTACTACAAGAGCCTCTCTGGTGAGCTCCTCCTCACCAGTATTTGTAGGCATGCCCTGCTTATCCCTGTGCAACAAGTGACCTATGTCCCTAACTCATGGTCATACCTACTAGTCATCTCCACCCTCCTCCTTTGACGCATCCTCTGTAGCTCCCATTTCCACATCACCCTCCACACTACCACCAATGGTACCCAGTGTATCACCCTCTTCACACCTGTGTTACTGACCAACACCAGTGGAACTCCTAGTGTTAGCCCCTCTAGCATGATCTGCTCCAGCTCTAGGGGCCACAACTCTCTATCCTCTACCTTGTCCCCATGTAGGTACATCATTATCCTCAAGGTGAGGAGCTCTCTCTATAGGATCAGTGAATCGGGAAAATGGATGCGCAATCATATGTTGTTTATAAGCAGAGGTGAAACCAACATCCATGATATTAGGAAGATACTCCTATCTCATAGGATGCAGTGTTTGTACCCCCTGTACTGCCAATGGATAAGATAATCATAGACCCCACCCCTTGCTCTCCTCATTGGTGAATCTATCATATGTTGTGTACTCAATGGATACATCTTGCTGCCCCCTGAACTGTTGCAAGACATGTGTAATCACAAATCTCTCTACTAAAGGAGAAACTCTGCCAATCATTAAGTGACTATAAAACATATATGATAGCTCTCTCCTTGCATCAGACCACCGCTCTGTATCTATGTATGGTTTCTAGAAAACAATAGTAAGATTATCAAGTTGTCCTCTCCAATACTCGATCTTGCCCTTATGGGGTTGTTGAATGTATCCTATATACTATTATATGTATGAGTGACCTGACTCGCAACCTCCATCAGTCACCAGAAGTGCAATGAGGATATTCTCCCACACCCATATCTATAAAACTAAGATGCTTGCAGTCATGCTCTTCCTCCTCCAAAATAAATACTTGTGCAACTCATGGTACATATGACACAGTAAACATGCACCCCAAGAGAACTTCTTGGGATTTGAAAGCATCTCCTCAAGAATCCTTTCCCACCCACAAAGGAAGCCTTTCTGACTTTGATTTGACATCAAAATGCACCCAATAAATCCAATAATAATAAAGGTAAGTGGGTAATCTACAGAATAATGGGTCATCAAATGATCCCATGTCAAATGTCTATCTCTGATCTCAGTATATTGGAAAACTCTTTTTAAGGCAACAATACCCTATGCTGGCTCCTGATCATAGTATACAAGATCTCTTGCGATCAAAATCCTCAGAATATGGTACACATCCTTTGATGTTACATTGATCTTACCGGTCGGAAGGTGAAATATGTTATGCTCCAAATAAAATCTCTCCGCCAAAGCAGTCAACAATTGATGATTCACATGGATATCAGGAAGGGTAGTGAGCTCCCAAAGACCACACTGATCAAGTAATGCCCTATCCCCATCAGATATGTCACAGATCAATCTCATAGTCTGGGGGTAGGCACAATAGAATTGTACATCACTCAACTGCACCTGCATCACAAATCAACAATGAAAAGGTATCAGTACATGATCAAATCAAGTAATTTGTGTACAAATAAGAAATAAGAAGCATCATATAACATCACAAATTAGGTGAACAAATCAAAATGCAAAGTATGATGATTGAATGACAACAAAAAATTGACAAAATAAAGTCACTGTTTCCCATACGATATTATATTGTTCACTATATTATCATACAATGATTCACAAGGCATTGTATGATAAACTAGAATGCTATGATACAGGACACACAATTGTGTGATAGAGTGGTCATAAGTGAGAATTTTCATGTGACACAAGGGTAATTCTTAAACAAGAAAAATCACCACATGAAATGAAAAAAACATATTTTACCATATTGTCGTACAATTAAAGCCTAGGGTTGATACAATAATCTAAAATTTTGTATGATGAAATGTACATGACTATAAAAAATGTGAATAAAAATAATCAAATTTGTATAAAAAATTGTAAACAGTAGATGGATTAGGTCACTTACTTGTGCACTATAGTTTCAAGGCTTGTTGTGGCATCTCTACAACTTGAATTGATGCTTCTGGATTAGGATCACCATTTTGACTTAGAGGAGGGTTTGAAAGTTTCAAAGGTGTGAGAGTGAAAATGAAATGAAAATGACCCCTCAAGCCCCTTTTATACCCATTTTGCCCTAATTTTCAAAGTCATTTAATCCACCCAAAATTTGCAACATAACCTAATTTGCGTATCCTAAGTCCATTTTCGAGATCAAAATTGAAATCCAACCTCTACTTTCAAGTAAAATGCTTCAGTCAAACCTTGTTCAAATGTAGTTGACCATTGGCACACTCAATCCAATCAATGCAGAATCAGTTATGATTCTATTCAAATCAATTGCAAATCACTCTAACATGGTCAAACCATGATCACACTAAACTAATGCTACTGAAAAGTTGGTCAAACATGATTAACTTAATGCCAATATTGGTCTCAATCATTGAAACCTACTCAAAATCAATTCAAATCAACTCAACATTATTCCCAATCAAACAAAAATGCTTTCATTAATCGATTAAGCCATAATCAATGTGGTGCCTCGCCATATTTTGATTTCTCTCCTGAGGGGGCATGATTAATACATAATCAAATATTGAGTCAAATCTTCTTCAATGATCAAGCTGATAATTGAACTTAACCATCAAATCAAACAAGACCTCATCACTAGGGGCATCTCAACGTCATTTGAATCCATGTCAAGTAAGGCTCTTCGATATTTCTGCACGAGTGATTTCATCACTTCACATCAAATTACTTGAATTGACATCTAATCTATTTAAAATCAGTTGAATCTCTAGGGGTATATCAGTTTCACCGAATTACATAAAGTTGGTAGTGTCTTCCTAATTAGGTAATTAGCTTCATCAGAATCCATATCAACTTAATTACCCTAACCAATCTCTTAACAATAGTCAGTTTCATCACACTTCATCAAGCTAGCTACTCGTTCAAACCAATCTCTTGGTTTAGGAGTCTTTCTGACATTCATCAATTTCACTGCTTCACATCAAATTGGTTATTAGTCATCATCATTGGATAGATGTTTATTTTCATCACTTCATATAAGGATGAACAGTCTAGTTTTTCTCAATCGATCTTCATTCAATCAAGTTTGGAATTAGTTGATGCTTTGACAATAAATGTTCTTTGAATTACACTGATCGCACATCAATTCAAAGAGGGGAAAATGTAATCACTTGAAATTGGGTAAACCAAGAGCCCCTAATCTTGAATAATAAACCCTAAATCTTAATCGAATAAGATAAATTCCTAATCAAAGGCATTGAATCTCATACTAGACCCGATTATGTGAGTAATTTGATTTGTAGGGTTTCATAATTAAATCAATCATCAATTAATCCCTAATTAAGAATTGAGAATAGTTAATCATTAAATCAAGTCATTTAATTAAAGGTCCTAGTACTTTTAATTAAATGAACCCATTTTCTAGACTTTGTGTTTAAAGATAATCAAATAAATCAAGTAGATTGTCTCATTCTCCAACAAACAAGAAAGCACTTGAATGGAGCCAATTAAAACAAATCACATGGATTGACTCACATGGATTAAGGGAGAATCTCAACCCTTCACCAAGTTTGAATCCTAACCACCCAATATCATGGAAATCCTATAAAAGAAACATCACCCAAGCTTAATCAATATCTAGAATTCATATAAAATTGCTATGCCAAAATAATTCTAGGTCATATTGAAGAGTTTTTTAGTGTTTTAGGAGCATTTGAGAGCTATTTCATGTCATTTTAGCATTAAAATCAACATATAGATCTTAGTCTCATATTAATTTAGTGTTGAATCTTGCATTTCTTAGCTTAATTGCATGTTAATTGCATTGTTCCTCATAGGTTTCATCTAAAATTGCATTAGAATTGCATATTTTCTTTGAATATTCTATTCTAGAACATGTCTAGTCACTAATCTATGCGAATAATCTGTGAGAAAAGCTTAATTAGATCATAATCTTTGTAGATAGGAAGCAATATGTCAATTTCCTTTGGTTTATCATGCTTTTCAATTAATTTTGATGTACTAATTGTTAGATAACTAAGAGGGGGGGGGGGGGGGGGGGGGAANGGGGGTGAATCAATTGGTTCCAGTTATCCTACAGTCCCAAATAATCCCAGATGTATATAACATCAATTTCAAACATATAAATAATCTTGGTGAAATATGAACTGTGATCTCAAACTTATTTTCAAACTCATCTATCAACTCATCTACCAAATCATCTACTGAGTAGCAGTAAAACAATACTGTGATTACCGATCAATGCATATAAAGTAATGTGTAAAGAAAAATAAAAATTCAACACATTCATACACATCAATACATAGATTTTGAATGTGGAAACCCTGCTAAGGGAAATACCACCTGGGACCGATAACCCAAAACAATTCACCTTTCTGAAGTGAGCTCACTAAAGAGCCAACCCTGTTAAAGGTTATTATGCACACTGTTAGGTGTGACTTGGTTAGAGGATTTATCACTGAAAGTTCTCCCTTGACCAATCATTCACTATGGGGTCAACAAGAAAATACTCAACATTCATTTGAATGTCATAATAAAGGCTGTAAAGTCCTACTCGGTTAAGAGATTTTTCTGTAATAATGGTTAAACTAATACAGTAATGATCTAACTCAAATACAACTCTATTTGCATATTTTCAGATCTATGCTAAGTACATAATACCTCTAATCAATAATAACTTCAGTCCCTCTGATTCTTCATACTCTATTTTTCTCGGTAAATACTCTTTTTTGTCGCTTGATGTTGTCTACTGCATTGCTCGGTTCTATCTACAACCAATTTGATCCATCATGGATGAAGTTAATCTCTTCAACAATATGCATGTGTGTGTTTCCATGTATGCATGTATATTCATAATGAATCTCTTGTCTCTTATATAAACATCATAATTCATTTAATTTCCATCCTTAGATTTTGCCGCTTGATCTCCATCATTGATTTTTCCGCTTCATCCTTCCTCGACAGTTGTGTTAAAACACATTTCAATCTCCTTCGTCTGATCATCTTGAATTTTCATAGTCATTTGATCAACATAAAAAACATTATCAATTACCTTGAAATTATAAATAATTTCCATCTCAGCATCTTATTCAGCCTCAGTTTGTTTTACTCGGTCAATACCGTGATGCGTCGGTGATTCCTAGCTTGGTTAACACTGTGCTCGGTATACACTATGTTTGCTTAGTGTCCACTATTCCAACTCGGTGTATACATAACTCTTCATTTACCAACTGCATATACTTTGTTTATTCTAGATATTCAATCCATAATAGATTTTTGTTACCACGATGATAATCAAATAAGTTGAAATCAATGACAATACATTAACTGATTAATGTCTATCATCACATTAGTAACTCGGTTGATCATTAACTCAATGAATTCAAACATATAATCAGTTGTAGTTCATCACTAACCATTGATCAAATGACATATTGAAGTGTTGTGTTGCATATTCTTGTAGGTACAATATCCATACACCACAATAAGGCTTTAAGAGGGAATCTCAAGGAATCAAGGAAAAGGAAAAATGCATTGTATTTGCTATTTTCTAGAATATATGATAGTCAAAGACAATGAAAAATCACGAGGCAATGATTTGAAGGAAAAGTAGTGTTAAAAAGGATCTAGAAGTGGTCAAAGAGCACAAGGATTGTAAAAAATTACATCAAACTTTGATTAACAATCACTAAACTTTGTGGCCTAGTTGATTAAATGTACTGTCCATATTGCATTTCTTTTTACTATTTTTAGGTGATCGTGCTTCATTATTATTGTAATATTATTGTTACAATACCTAGTCTCTTCTTGGGACTATCATACATTTGGTCCTCATTTTTTTTCACTTTTCAAGCATTGATCATTGCTCCTGATCTTAATTGTCCTCCATACATCCTTTATGCACTGCTATGATTGAGTGCGTTCATTAGTTCACAATCTTATAGAAGTGCCCCTGATTGTCATAATCTATCCTTTCAACACTCCATTACTATCATTTAGTGATGAGTAGCTCTTCAATCAAACTGGAACCCTGATGCATGCTCATCACATATTATAAAGGCCCAAAGTTTACCAAGAGTCACAAAAGGAACATGTGACTAAAACAATAACTGAGTGTATTTTTACCTTTTGTTTTTCATTTCATTCTACTCTTTACATGATTTCTATAAAAGTCCTCTATGACTGGCCAAATCCCCCTTCATTGTATTTGACACGTCATTTGGCAATGTTTCTTCTGACCTTTTTTGTATCTCTATCATGGTTACATTCTTGTGAACTACCATGTATTCATCTTGATTGGTCATTTTCATTATGGTACACTTACCAACCATGCACCTTTTGATAGTGCCTACATGATAATCCTTAAAGGATCAGAAGTTGTCATTAGTATACAAACAAACAGTTTTGGTCTGTTGGTCATGATCACCGAGCAACAACATTCACCTAGTGCAGTGGTCACCAAAATGTTTTGAACACCAAGCAATATATCAACCGAGCACTAGTCTATAGAGGCATCACCAAGCACTAGTCTACAGAGACATCATTAAGCACTAGTCTACAAAGACATCACCAAGCACCAGTCTACATCGAGAGACAACATATCACCAAAAAAAGTGAATCTCAACTACACGTCATCTAAAGCACTTTAATCTTTAAAATAGTTTTTTTCTTAGCTGGATAACCATTTCTTGTGGATCAAGAAAAGCATTAATTATGGATGTAATTAGTTAGCTGATTATATTCATGCAAAGTAGGAGATCAAGGTCAAGTTGTAAACCTTTGATCTTAGAGTTTTTCAAGAAAAGCATGAAACCTAATTAGGTCAAAATATTGTATATATAGATATATTAATCAATCAAGGACGAGAGGATTGTAGCCGCCAAGGACATCTATGGATCAGACATAGAGTTTCATGCACAAGGACATATAAAGGAGAATTTAGTTTATCAAGAACTACATACAAGGCTATCGAGCAGAACAAAGGTATTATCCATCATAATAAGGTGATATACATTTTGTGAACTTAATGGATATGTAATCAGCAATGTAGTTTGTAGAAATCAGGTCATATATTTTTTTACTCTCTAACCATTGTACCAAGCAGTAAAATCCTTTCACAAGGTGGACTTGCAAATCCCTTAACCGAGTGCACACATACATTATGTTTCTGAAATCTCTTAACCGAGTAGACTTAACAAGTCTAACATGTTACTCCTAATAGGGTAAGATCATTAGAAGTGATCACAACTTATAGCCCTAACAAACACCTTCCATTCTGCAGATATTGAAGCTTTGTGGGTTTCATCCCCACCACATTTTTTACCTTCTAACAAGGGTTTCTACGTTATCAAATACTTGTGTCATGTGTAAATGAGTTTCATGAATGTTTCAATGTTTGTTTACATGCATTTATATTTATGCTATGATATTGCATGCATGAAGTAGAAAAGCTACAATGGTCGGTTATGAAAGTAATGAGTACTAAGGTTTAAATTGTAAAAGTTTTTAAGGGTACTGATTCACCCCTCCCCTCTCAGTACACACCCTTCCATTATTCCAACAATTGGCATTAGAGCTAGATCTATTATTTGGAAAAGTTTAAACACTTGAGAGAAAAGATCTTACAATGGAAAGGTATAAGCTTGATAAAAATATTGAGAATCAGAAGTTTCAAATACATATTTTCTTTGAGCAATACAAAGAGGAAAGAAACAAAATGAAAGATTTATTAGCTAAAAGAAAATTCATGGCATCTCGCTACAATAAAACTACAGAAGAGATACCTGAACTATTTGATTCATTCAGATCTGGTAATACATCTGACACATCTGAAGGAACCATTGTAGATCTAAATGAAATCAATCAACATCTGACTAAACAAGTGAAAGTACTGCAGATCAGTCAAGAGACACAAATGGTAAGAATTATTGATGTTATGAATAATGCGAGACAAACTGAACAAGAAAGAACTTTGGCTATTGATGGCAGGAGAAAGACTACTGAAAAATTGCAAGAGAAAGAATCTAAGATACAGAGACTTACTAAAAATCACATTGAGATCACCAATCAAATAGTTCTTATAAGTAATGAGGCCAACTGAGTGAACATGGAACTTGATGGAAAATTGGAAGCTATTGGTAAACTAAAAGAAGAAAATGAGAAACTGAAACATGAAGTGAAGATTCAACAACAACATAATGATATGGTCAAGAAAGTTGAAGACAGTACAAAAAGGATGGATGCATTTATGAATGGACAAATAAGAATCAACAACAATACTAGTTTAGGGTATATCAAGCATGGAGAATCATCAAACCAAGCTGATAAAAGGAATGTCTACACAAATCCAAGACCAAAGAAGCATTCACGTAATCACTGTGGAAAACCAGGCCACACATCAAATGTTTGCAAGAGAAAAGAAAAAGGTATTCCTAAAATTACTTCTACATTCATAGGTAATTGTTATAAATGTAACAAGCATGTACACAAAGCACATGTATGTAGATCTAAGCTGAACAAACCAAAGAGGAAATCTTACATGGAAAAACATTGTTCTACTTGCAACATGAATGGCCACACATTTCATGAATGCAAGAAAAGGATAAAGCAAGTATGGAAACCTAAAGAACAAGAAAATGCATATCAACCGAGAAGAGTCAGTAATACATATGTTTGGGATTATAACACTTGAGTAAATTGCACAGCATGTGGTAGATATGGACATATAGCTACTAACTGTATGAGGAAATGGATAAGAAGATCTGGAAACTGGACTAACCTTGGAATGGCATGCTTACACTATCATAAGGTCAGACAATTAAGTAAGGACTACAGAGACCAAGTGACAGAGTCAAGCACTTTTGCAAATGGAAATACTATAGAAGACATCAGGAGAATGAGAAATCAAATGTGGAGGAGATCTTCAAATAATGATAATTCTAGACCAAGCACTACAGTTGGTGACACATCATCTAATGGATCAGGTGATACCACCACCCCCACCTAAGCAATACAAGTAAGTATGGAACTACACTCTACAAAGCTGTATTTTACATTAGTTCCTATATTCATTGAGAATATGCCATATTACCATGAATGAAGATGCACTATGGTATTGCATGTTATGTTTTGTGAATCTAGTCTGGTTAGTCAATATGAACAGAGCATAAACTGCACATCGGTGTACATGTGAAAAACAACTAAGTTGACACTATATACCGAGCATCATCGGTAAACATGTGGAAGAAAACCAAGTTGACACTTTGTACTGAGTATTATATACTCACCGAGCTGAAGACTTTGGTGTATTAATCGAGCATCTACATTTTTTCATTCGAGTGGCAGGTGAAGCATTTAATGCATCACTTAGGGTATATTTTTCTATAAAAAGGGGCAACATGAACTCATTCATTCACCCAATGTTAAAGAGAAAATTATAGAGTGACTACATTGGAGAGCGATTCAAAACACTTTCAAAGCTAATCCAATAATTTTCAGTCATTCACAACTTACATCTAGTGAGTATCTAGACTCATAGAGCTAATAGGTTATTTGAGAAGAATCCCTAATTTAATGAACAATGTCAACCACTTCACGAACCTCAAAGATCAAGATGGAAAAGGAAAAGAAGGTCATTCTAATCAAGAACTCAACCTGTGAGGAACCAAACTACAAGTTTTTCCTTGAGGTTTCTTCTCAACCCAATGACAAGGGAGCATTCTCGAGTATCCCACCTAGGGTTTTACTGGTTGAAGACATTTGTGCATACATTGACTGCAAAGTTACAGAGATTGGAGACCTTGAGCTTGAGGAAGCTTATCAGAAGCTATGCAAGGATGATAACCTAAAGGATGAGTACAAGCACATTGAAGTAAAAAGGTTAACTAATGCCCTAATGTTCCTGAAAGATTTCACAACATAATGGATTCACATTGTGCTCAACCAAGTGCATAATAGAAATATATGGTTAGATGAACCCAAGACAATAAAAAAGGATGCGATTCATGCAAGAATTGGTTATCCCATAATCAAGAAGGAAAAATCCCTAAGACACCTTGGATGCCCCGAGATTGAAAAGCAAACTGGAGCTGAATGGGATGACAGAGGTCTGAAAGTCAATTCAATCATCAACCCTTAAATGAAATTTGGTGCATATGTGACTGGATACAATATCTTTCAAGAAATGAGAATGAGAAGTGTTGCTTCTAGAGCTATTGACACTACACACAAGATAGTAAAGAAAGGTGTGAAACTAGACCTAGCCGAGATACTACTGAAACAACTGGAAGAAAACATGAGAATAATTAAATCAACCTAATCTAATACTTGTAAGTTTAGTTCACTATTGATGTGCACATTATTTTACTTCCAAAACTTCTTTCCTTCTGTCAGCAATGTCACTTTGATGCAGAAGCATCTTGGGTCCTTGGAAATCCTATTCAACCAAAAATATGTTTGTTTTTGTTCTCTATTGCTTGGGCATGCTTGTTTTGAGTTGGTTTCTGTCGCTTGGGCATACTTGTTTCCAAGTTCATTTTCTATCACTTGGATTTGTCTTATGTTGCTTGGGTATGCTTGGCCTAAGTCATGTTCTATTTCTTAGGGTGTTCTTTGCTCGAGTCACTTTGTTGCTCGGTCATCCTTTTCCCGAGTTGTTTATTTTGGAGTTGGATCTGGTGGCTGAATTCTACATTTAATTCATGTGGCTTAATTAATATAGGGTATCTCTTTGGGATCTGTGGGGACCTAAATCTGGGTCTCACTTATGGATTTGAGTGCTGACCTCTCTAGTGGGCTCTTGTATATATTTATTTCTATGTTTATAGTTTAGGAGGCAGTTCTAGTTAGTTTAGAAGATAGAAGATTAAGTATTGAATTATCTGGAAGGCAAGTCTGTGACCTCGCATGTATGAAGATCAATTTGTAATTCACTGAATGTATATGGCCCAAACCAGGAAGGCCTTACATCCCAAAATGTAATGAATTTGATCAATTAATGAAAAGGATCTCTATTTTTTCTTCTCTCACTGTGTTTTTGTTGTTTCCACATTGTGTCTGCAAGTTGGTTTGGTAGTTGGGAGTGCCTTTGGCCCCTTCTACCATCCCCTTGCGTCAAGTGGTATTAGAGCATTGGTGAGATCTAAGTTCCTTCTTGTAAACCCTAACCCTAGTTGGTGATATTGTTGTGGGGTAGAAGATTATGATCTGACCTATAATTGAAGAGGGATTCAAGATGGTTTGTGGGAGAGGAAATACAGATCTAGGTCTAGCTGATATGCCTAGATAGATGACTGTAAGATTGGAAGCTGTTGAGATAGCCCAACACAGAGGAAGACATCTTGAAGATGATAGTGATGATGAATTAGAAGAGGTTCAAGGTGAAGCTGCACCTACACCTATGATGGATCAAGAAGAGATATTCTTGTGAGCATTAGCAAGTTTGAAATCCACACCTCAGTTTAATCCTCTTGAGTATAGTGGAAATCTAGATTTTGATGAGTTGATAGATTGGATAAATAAGATGGAAAAGAATTTTGAATATGAGAATGTATCAGAGGAAAAGAAGGTGAAGATTGCAAGTACAAATTTGAAAGGTCATGCATCCTTATGGTGAGAACATCTGCAATTGGATCGAAAGAAGAAAGGTAAAGAAAAAATCAAGGTATGGGATAATATAGTAAACAAATTGAAAGGAAAGTTTCTACCTTGTGATTATCGGATCAAACTAATTAGGAGAATTCAAAGTTTGAAGCAGAAAGATAGATCAATAAAAGACCACACTAAGAAATTCTATAGATTGGACATCATATCTGGACATGTTGAAGATGAAGTGGAAAGAGTAGCAAGATATCTGAATGGATTGAGAAATTCCATACAAGATGAGATCGATTTGGTCAAGATGGAAAGCATTGAGGAGGCATATTAGTTTGCCCTAAAAGCTAAGGAGAAGTTGAATAAAAGATATGAGCAAAGGAAAAGAGGTAGAGGTGGTAGATTCCCTAGAGGAAGAGGTAGATCTCATGGTGAAAACAATAGATCTGAACTATAAAAGTCAATTTTAGGCACATCTCAAGACAAAGGGAAGACTGAATGGAAAGGTGTAAGTGTTAGGAATAGTCCCAAGAGATAACTGAGAGGGTGGGGGGGGGGGTGAATCAGTTATCTACAAGATTCAATTATTTTTAAATTAAGTACAAAATAACTTTAAACATAAACTCAACAAGATAACACATAATTTGACAAAACAATTTTGGTGACAGCGAAAACCAGATTAGGTAAAAACCCCGGCGGGAATTAGCACCCACAAATAAGTGTACTCATTTATAATGATCCTTGTTAGAAGATCTTGCAACCCTATTAGGATTTGATCTTTACAATGCAATAAGTACAGAGACCTGGTCAGAGGTCAAACCCTATTAGGAGTCTTTTACAAATAACCCTGTTAGGGGCGAGGACACACTGTCCAAGAGCTCACTTCTCAAGTGATGAAGGCTGCAATATTCTGTAAGGAAGATATACACTATATTTGATAAAGAACTATTTGAGTAGACCTACTATCTTGATCAGTTCCAATGAATTGTAATCTTCTTCTGCTTCTTCACATAGATCTTCAAATTTTACTGTTTAACTTTCTGCTCTGCTCTGCCTTTTCTTTTTCACTTCATTTTTCCACACTTAACGATCATATTTGAACTTATATATGTATCTTCCCCAAAGATAAGGTCATGATGGCTGTAGAAAACTCTTTAGCAACTTCCTTGTCAGCTTAACTAAGCATGCAATCAAAGTTAGGACCACACAACTCAAAATGAATAGACGCGTCGCTTCACATAGTCGGCTCTACCAAATTAACTCAAACATCACACTTCTATTAGAACATGTTTAGCGCCTTTGGATAATCATCATTAACTCATAACTAAACATGAATACAAACATGCATATCCTAAAAATAGGCACAACTCAAGAAACAATGTAAATACGTCGGCTCTTAACAGATAATCTCCAGAAACTGTAACTGCCAAAAAAGATTAACATAACTCAACTGAAAATGCATATCTGAATCTACGTGTATGAAAATTGCATCCAAAACATGTCTACAAAACAGATGTAAACACACAAGGCTCCATAATATCTGTATTGATAATTGCTTACATTACACTGTTGTATATTATATGTTGTCATCAATGACAAACATACAATCAACTATTTGGACAGAAGCAAATCTCCAACAATCTCCCCCTTTGACATTGATGACAACATATGATACAAAAAACACCATCAACCCAAAGTATCCTCCTTCTTTTTAAAATCTTCTCAATATCCTCATCAAAAGCTCCTCTTAACTGCTACATCTCTTTTTATTGTATTTTTCATTACTATATACTCCCCCAGAGTATATGCTCCCCATAACTATATACTCCCCCTTTGACATCAATGGAAAAGGGTGCCAAAAATAATTAAGCACAGGTACTACTCCAGAAGTAGAGTAGTCAACCACTCATCAGTCACCAAGGACTGATGCTCTATTGCAAGTTCTAATCAGACTCAGGAAAGGGAATTAATCCCAGCTTCTCCCTGAGATACTCAAAAGTATCTTTTGATAAAGGTTTTGTAAAAAATGCCCGCTAACTGTTCTTTAGTGCTCACATAATCCAACTTTACTTCTTTGTCTGCAAATTTTTCTCTTAGAAAATGATATTTGATCTCAATGTGTTTTGTCTTTGCATGCATCATAGGGTTCTTTGACATATTGATAGTGCTAGTGTTATCACAATGAATAACAATAGGATAATCAATCTGAATACCAAAGTCTTTAATCATCTATTTGATCCAAACCATTGTTGAACAATTCAATGCTGCTGTAACATACCCAACTTCTGCTGTTGACTGAGAGATACAATTCTACTTCTTGCTTGTCCAAGTAACCAACCTATCTCCAAGAAATACTACTCCTCCTGAGGTACTCTTCCTATCATCAACACAACCTACCCATTCTGCATCTATATACATATGAAGTTGTATATTCTTTGAGTTAGGATACCATAAACCATAGTCTCACTACAACATTTGAGACTATTTTTTGATGGCTATGTGTCACTTTTCTGACACTGTCCCGTCGGCCAAGTGACAGAGACCAGTGTTGCAGTTTTGGTGTTAGAAACAATGACAATGACTGTACCGTCTATCATTATTGTGATGGTAATAACCATCACAATACGAGCCGACTATGATGGTTATAATGCTGTCATTACATTTTTAGTTGTCACTATTATGACACATAGGTGTCACATTTTTTGTGTTACCTGTCGCAGTTTGCACCATCTAAAAAATTTAGCATGTTGTCATTATAGTTTGTGGCCATCGCAAGTATGATAGATGTGCGATAAATTTTCTATACATGAGACGTCGAGCTGTCGGCAATTTTTTGTAGGATTTGAGAGACATGCAAATCCATAGAACTCGAATACACCTGCATGCAAATGACCTGATATAAAGTAGAAGCACAAAGACAAAAAAGTAGAACTCAGAGATGCTCAAAAGAAGAGTCACAATATTATTCTCTAAGTTATAAAAAAAACATTACAAAGTTCAACCTATAAAGGTGAACAAACCCTAAAATAGAAATGCTAGGTTGCGCAATATAATTAATATAAAGTATTAATTATATGCACCTAAGAGATAGCTTAAGCAAAAAAGAGTAAGTAAACTAACTGATTACT
>MU228511.1:673273-692425 GCA_018584345.1 Thuja plicata
ATTTGAAACTTAGTCAATTAAAGTCAATTAGGAGAAGAATTTGCCTAATACAATAGGACTTTGAAGATAAGAAAATGCACCAAAATTGATTAGGTTGTTAGGTGCCAATTTTGGGGTGTTACAGGTAGATATACACTATATCTGATAATGAACTATTTGAGTAGACCTGCTATCTTGATCAGTTCAAATGAATTGTAATCTTCTCTACTTCTTCACATAGATCTTCAACTTTTACTGTCTAACTTTCTTCTTTGCTCTGTCTTTTCTTTTTCACTTCATTTTTCCACACTTAGCAATCATATTTGAACTACTATATGTATCTTCCCCAAAGGTAAGGTCATGATGGCCGTAGGAAACTCTTCAGCAACTTCCTTATAAGCTTAACTAAGCATGTAATCAAAGTTAGGAGCACGCAACTCAAAATAAATAGACGCGTCGCTTCACATAGTCGGCTCTACCAAATTAACTCAAAAATCACGCTTTTGTTAGAACATATTTAGCACCTTTGGATAATCATCATTAACTCATAACTAAACATGAATAAAAACACACATATCCCAAAGATAGGCACAACTTAAGAAACAATGCAAATACGTCGGTTGTTAACAGATAATCTCCAGAAACTGTAACTGCCAAAACAAATTAACATAACTAAACTAAAACTACATATCTAAATCTGTGTGTATGAATATTGAATCCAAAACATGTCTACAACATAGATGTAAATGCGCAAGGCTCCAAAATATTTGTACTGATAATTGCTTATAGGACACTATTATATATTATATGTTGTCATCAATGACAAACATACAATCAACTATTTGCACAGAAGCAAATCTCCAACAGTAAGTTCATACTGAGGAAGAGGCAATTACTCCTGAGGTGGTTATAACAGAAGAGAGTTCCAAGTAACTTGTTACAATTGTGGTGAGGAAGGACATAAATCCTTTGAGTGCACACATGCAAGCAAGAAGGTTGGTAGTAGAAGAAATTATTTGGTGCAAGAGGAGTCACCAAATGAAGCTGTGAAGGAAGGAAATCACATGATCTGAAGGATACTATGGAGTGAGAAGGATAAGAAAGATCCTATCAAATTTTTTTTATTCAAGACCAGATGTAGAGGTACAGATAAAGTTTGGAATGTGATTGTTGATAGTGGAAGCTCAGAGAATCTAGCATCTGAGGAAATGGTCACAAAGTTGCAGTTGGAGAGGATGAAGCATCCGAAGCCCTATCAGATCTCATAGATAAGGGATGAGCACACATTAATGGTGAGTGAACAATGTTTTGTGAATCTAAAAATTGGAAAATATTATGATAGGGTGTTGTGTGATATTATGCCTATGGATTGTTGTCATATTTTGTTGGGTAGACCTTGGCAATATGATAGACATGATAAACATTATGGAAGATTGAATAGATATTCTATTTGGGTTGATGGTAAGAAGCAAGTTTTGTTACCTTTGGTTGAAGAATTTGTTGGTGAGATATGTACATCTGTGAAATTTTGTTTGATGGAAGGTAGACAGTTTGTTAAGGACTTGAAAATAAATGATATATGTTATGCTTTGATTCCTAACAAACCGAGTAAGAATACAGAAGATGAAATTCCTACAGAGGTTAATAAGTTACTCACTAAGTATAAGGAGATCATTTCAGATAATGTACATGATGGTTTTCCACCAATGAGAGATATTAGTCACTGTATGGATATGATTTCTAGAGCTAGTTTACCAAACAAAGCACCACATAGGTTAACACTGATCGAGAATGAAGAGCTTAACCAATAAGTTCATGAATCGTTGAACAAAGGTTTGATTTGAGAAAGTTTTCAGAGTCCATGTGCAATACCTGCTATATTGGCACCTAAGAAGAATGGAGAATGGAGAATGTGCACTAATTCAAGAGAAATCAATAAGATCATAGTGAAGTATATGTTTCCTATACCGAGAATGAATGACATAATGGATTGTTTGAGTGGAGCAAGATATTTTACCAAAATTGATTTGAAAAGTGGATATCATCAGATCAAAATTAGAGAAGGTGACGAATGGAAGACTACTTTCAAGACAAAGGAAGGTTTGTATGAGTGGCTAGTTATGCCCTTTGGTTTAACTAATGCACCGAGTACATTTATGAGGTTAATGAATGAAGTTTTGAAGAAATTCTTGAGTAAGTGTGTGATTGTATACTTGGATGATATTTTGATATTCAGTAAGACTAGAGAAGAGCATTTGATGCATATAAGGCAACTGTTGCCGAGATTGAAAGAGGAAAAGTTTCTTCATGAAAGAAGAACTGGTGTATTTGGGTTTTTTAATTTTAGCTGATGGTATGGAGATGGATCTTGAGAAGGTTGAAGATATACTTAGTTGGACTACACCTGAGAATGTCAATGAGGTAAGATCATTTCATGGATTGGCAAGTTTTTACAGAAAGTTTATCAGAAATTTCAGTTCTATTTGTAATGCTATGACTAAGACAGTGAGAGGAGATAAAAGAGAATTCAAATGGACACATGGAGCTGATAAGAGTTTTGAGACTTTGAAGCTAAAGGTTGCTGTATTAACTGTGTTAGCATTACCTAATTTCAATACGGTATTTCAAGTTGAATGTGATGCAAGTGGAAGTGCAATTGGAGCTGTGTTGACTCAAGAAGTTAAACTTGTTGCTTTCTTTAGTGAAAAGTTGAATGATGATAAAAGGAAATATTATGTCTATGATCAAGATTTCTATGCTTTTGTTCAAGCTATGAAGAAATGGAGACATTATTTGATGCCAAATTAATTTGTGTTGTATACTGATCATAAGGATTTACAATATTTGGGTAGTCATAATAAGTTGAATAAGTGACATATGAAATGGGTAGAGTATTTGCAGAGTTTCAAATTTGTAATTAAACATAAGAGTGGAGTTTCTAATTGAGTTGCTGATGCATTAAGTAGAAGAAGATATTTGTTGACTAAAATGAGAATTGAAGTTCTTGGTTTTGATGACATGAAGAGTTTGTATGAAAGTGATCCTGATTTTTCTGAGCAGCGGAGAGTGTGTAGAGCACCTAATTCAAATCAATAAACTAAGTATGAAGACTATTTCATTCAGGAAGATATGTTGTTCAAAGGTATTCAGTTGTGTATACCAAGAGGATCAATGAGAACTAATTTGATTAAGGAGAAACATAATAGTGGTTTGGCTGGACATTTTGGCATTGATAAAACATTGAGTTTGCTTAAGGAAAGGTATTTTTGGCCTCAGTTATATAAGGATGTTAAAAAAATTGTGAAAAGTTGTGGAGTTTGTCAAGTTGCAAAAGGAATAAGTTAGAATACTGGTTTGTATACACCATTTACCATTCCTGAGAAACCTTGGAGTGATATCATCATGGATTTTGTTCTTGGCTTACCTAGGATAGAAAGAGGCAATGATTCCATATTTGTTGTTGTGGATAGATTTTCTAAGATGAAACATTTCATACCATGTAAGAAAACATCAGATGTAGTACATACAGCAGATCTTTTCTTTAAGGAGATTTTAAGATTGCATGGATTACCGAGGAGTATCATCTCTAATCGAGACAATAAATTTGTAAGCTATCTTTGGAGAACACTCTGGAAGAAGTTGGATACTGAGTTGAAGTATAGTTCTACATTTCATCCATAGACTGATGGACAAACATAGGTTTTCAACTGAATTTTGGGTAATTTGTTGAGATGCCTAGTTGGAGACACACCAGGTAATTGGGATTTGATGTTGACACAAGCATAGTTTGCATACAATAGTTCAGTAAATAGAAGTACTGGAAAGACACCTTTTGAGATTGTTCATGGCACACAACTAAGAGGTATATGAGACTTGAGAGATATTGTTGGAGAAGAGAAAAGAAGTGTTGAAGCATAAGAGTTTACAGAGTTCATGAAGACATTGCATGAAGATGTAAAATAGAAGCTAGAGAAAAGTAACCAGAAGTACAAAGATAGTGCAGACAAATCAAGAAGACATAAAACATTTGAAGTTGGTGATGTAGTAATGGTTCATTTAAAGAAAGGAAGACTTCCTATTGGAACATATGGTAAATTAAAGATGAATAAATTTGGTCCTTGCAGAATAGTGACAAGATTTGACAGTGGAAATGCTTATGAAGTATAGTTACATGATGACATGGATATATCACCTATATTCAATATTTTAGACTTGTATGAATATTGTGAACCTGATGAAGAAGTGACAATACCAAGTGATTATCCTAAGAAGTAGATAGAGGAAATTGAGAAGATTTTGAAACAAAGAGTTACTAGAAGTACAAGAGGAAATGAATACATGGAGTATCTGGTAAAATGGAAGAATAGACTGATTGAGGACTCATCTTGGATTTCTCAATCTTAGTTGGATTCATTTTAGGTTGGACCTGATACATGATTTGGGGAGTCATTTCTTGTAACCCCAGGTGTCTGATGTAGGAGCATCTTGGGTCCTTAGCAATCCTGCTCAACCAAAAATATGTTTATTTTGTTCTCTATTGCTCAGGCATGCTTGTTCCAAGTTGGTTTCTATCACTCGGGCATGCTTGTTTCTGAGTTCATTTTTTGTCACTCAGGTTTGTCTTCTATTTCTTAGGTATGCTTGGCCCAAGGCATGTTCTGTTTCTCGGGGTGTTCTTTTCCTGAGTCACTCTGTTGCTCGGTCATCCTTTTCCCGAGTTATTTATTTTGGAGTTGGATCTGGTGGTTGACTTCTGCATTTAATTTTTGTAGCTTAATTAATATGGGGTCTCTCTTTGGGATTTGTGGGGACCTAAATATGGGTCTCACTTATGGATTTGAGTGCCGAACTCTATGGAGGACTCTTGTATATATTTATTTCTATGTTCTTAGTTTAGGAGGCAGTTCTAGTTAGTTTAGAAGATAGAAGATTAAGTATTGAATTATTTGGAAGGCAGGTCTGTGACCTCACATGTATGAAGATCAATTTTTAATTTACTGAATGTATATGGCCCAAAATGGGAAGGAATTACAACCCAAAATGTAATGATTTTGATCAATTAATGAAAAGGATCTCTGTTGTTTCTTCTCTCACTGTGTTGTTGTTGTTTTTGCATTGTGTCTGCAAGTTAGTTTGGTAGTTGGGAGAGACTTTGGCCCCTTCTGCAACCCCCCTTGTGCCACACTTGGGACACCAAATAACCTATTATAACATAGATTAGTGATTACATTAAATCACTAGGAGATAATTTCATTCCACTATTGGATGTATATTTTACTATATTCAAGAATAGGATGCAGAAGAGGATGAGAATCCCTGCCCAATTGGTTGAACAACACAAGGATGAGATATGTTTTGTAGTTAACACTGAAACAACACTCATCAAACCAGCCAACCCAAGAACAACATGGTTACCACCATTGGATTATGAAATTGACATAGATCTAGCTACAAGAGATATTGAAGCCCTGCTGATTGAACTAGTTGACAAATCTATAAGAAATTTGGCACATATGAGGAAGCCAAGTCAAGAATTAAGACTATTTTATTAGTCAAGAAAATAGGAAAGAAGAAAAAAAAAATGGTGAAAACACTTAAGAAGAAACTCTCAGTAACTGATGAAGAGTTGGAACAATTAGTGGACATCACCAAAGAATAGTCACCTATCGGTGAAGGTAAAGAATTAAGTGATTCAGAGTCCACCAAATCAGATGCAGAGCCAACATAGGCCAACAAATAAAAATTTACTGAAGTAACAACTGCATCGAGGACAAGGAGCAAAACAACAAAGGTAGACTCACCACCATTGAAGAAAGGAATTGTAAGGACATATCAGAAAAGGAAAGCCTCAACTGAGAAACCAACACTGAGACAATGGAAGAAGTATGTGAGAGGAAGAGAAGACAAGGATGATACTAAATTCCCTGAGAGAGAACAAAGAATCCAAGCAGAAAAGGGTAAAATACTAAAGACAATTGATGAAATTGCAGAGTCAATCATCAACACAAGCAGTATACAACATCATAAGATTAGACAATGGGGAGCTCTGTCTACCAAATATCAGAACAAAATATCACCTAAAATATCAGCTAGGTGGACATATGCATTGCACATGGAGAAATAGATGAGAGAGAGATCCCTAGTTGCATTCATGCCCAATTCCACAATTGAAGAGATCATCTCAATAATGAAGGAGCACATAAAGAAATTTTCTGCAAAAACCATATGATACAAAGTATTGCAGGATAAGATAGAAGATATTGACATAAAGAGAAATAAGATTTGGACTAAAGTATTTAATCCACCTAAGTAGATACTGACTCTAATCGAGACTTCTCACACTAAGGAGAAGGAGGCTACACTGAGCCCCCAGCACATATTCATCAACAACACCAAAGATGTCATGCCTATTGAGTTAACCACAGAGGCAAGTAAGGCCATGGATGATATTCCTCAAATATTGCAATCATTAGGAGAAACACTAGAAATAACTATACAAGATATCACTCATGGTGATTTTGATAATGTTGCCAAGGATGATGAAGATGTCAATATTGCAACCGAGAAAATAAATGAAAATGATATTACTGATGTTGCACATTCACTTGTATCAGGTAATATGCCTTTATTGATACAAGCAATCAATATAATGGCTGAAGAAAAGCAAAAAACACCTGAGCCTGGAGAAAACATACCAATAAACAAAGGTGAGGAACAAGAGGAGAAGACAAATAAAAGTGGAGAGCTCAAACCGAGTGATGCACCCACTGAGGACAGTAGAAAGGTAGACAAGGCTGCAAGTCAAGAAAAGGTTGAAGTAGAGACATCTACAACCGAAAAATAGGTACTGTCTAAGCAACCTAGCCAAGGCACCACACCTCCCAAGCAATCAATGACAAAAGTTAAGCAACAAAAGGATCTTGCTATAGTACCTCACTCCCTTGCACCAAGAAAAATTTAGAAGAAGACGAAGAAGAAGAAAAGTAAAGCCCCCATCACACTAGATGAGATCATAGAAATACCCGACTGTGATCCAAGAACACTTGATCTCAAGTCACTGATAAGGTATGGGGAGATATGTAAAAGAAAAACATAATAGGACAAGCTCTGGCAAGAAAATAGAAATTCACAACTCCTAGAAACAACAAAGGAGATTCTATTGCAGGTAATTCCTGATGCCAAGATTGATCAAAATGCACCCATAATTGATCAACTTGCAGTTTTGACTAAGAAAATCACACAATAGAATGTAGATGCTGAGATGGTCATTGAGGAATGTGCAAAAGAGAAGTATCACTACAAATTCATAGAGAAAATCAGCCAAGAAGTGGCAAAGAACAAGGTGAAACTTTCTAAACTAGTAGCTACATTAGAACTTGTTATTTTAGAATTAGTTACCTTAGTTCAAAATTTGTGCACTCTTGAACACTTCACTACAAAGCATAGTGAACAGATAGCTAAGTTAAATGAGGATCTAAAAGCTAGTGCACTAAGTCTTTCAACTGAGCCAAATGCATTCCAACTACATTATGAAAAGCTAGTTGAATCTAAATGGTTAAGACTTGAAATAAAAAAGGTAGAAAGAAAAATTAGAGATGAAGTAAGTAAGCTACAAGCCATGTTACTACTGAATCTCACATTATTGTTGACACACATGATTATGGCAAAGACTCTAATTTCCACCCCAGAAATGTCAGTAGAAGAAAGCATCTATGACATGCACGCTCAAATCACTTTGGAGAAAATGAACCTAGAACACCTAAAGGAGAAATGGGAAAAGTTGATGGCCTCCATTCAACAATCTCATTCACACATACTTGAGAAGCTGTAAGTTTTACATCTTTGTCATTACTTTCAAAAAAGGGGGAAACATGTACATACATTATATCTACATACCGAGGCATGCACATAGGGTGAGTCATTGTAAAGGTAACACACTTGGTGTATATACTGTACATATTAGTTTTTGATACTAATGCCAAAGGGGGAGATTGATAATCCTTAAAGGATGAAAAGTTGTCATTAGTATACAAATAGACAGTTTTGGTCAGTCGGTCATGATCACCGAGCGACAATAATCACCGAGCGTAGTGGTCACCGAAATGTTTTGACAACCAAGCAGTAGATCAACCTAGCATCAGTCTATAGAGATATCATTGAGAACTATTCTATAGAGAAATCACCAAGCACCAGTCTACAAAGACATTACCGAGCACTAGTCTACACTGAGAGACAACATTTCACCGAAAAAAGTGGATCTCAACTACACGTCAGCTAAAGCACTTTAATCTTTAAAATAGATTTTTTCTTAGCTGGATAACCATTTATTGTGGATCAAGAAAAGCGTTAATTATGGATGTAATTAGTTAACTGATTGTATTCATGCAAACTAGAGATTAAGGTCAAGTTGTAAACCTTTGATCTTAGAGTTTTTCAAGAAAAGCGTGAAACCTAATTAGGTCAAAATATTGTATATATAGATGTATTAATCAATCAAGAATGAGAGGATTGTAGCCACCAACGACATCTATGGATCAGACAGAGAGTTTCATGCAAAATGACAAATAAAGGAGAATTTAGTTTATCAAGAACTACATACAAGGCTACCGAGAAGAATAGAGATATTATCCATCAGAATAAGGTGATATACATTTTGTGAACTTAATGGATCTGTAATCAACAATGTAAGATTGCAGCAATCATGTCATATATTTTGTTACTCCCTAACAATTGTAGCAAGCAGTAAAATCCTTTCACAAGGTGGACTTAAGAGTCTTTTTATAAATCTCTTAATTGAGTGCACACAGACATTTTGTTGCTAAAATCTATTAACCCAGTAGACTTAACAAGTCTAACACATTACTCCTAACAGGGTAAGATCATCATAAGTGATCACAAATTGTAGCCCTAATAGACACCTTCCATTCTGCAGATAGTGAAGCTTTGTGGGTTTCATCCCCACCATAGTTTTTACCTTCTAAAAAGGGTTTCTATGTTATTAAATACTTGTGTCATTTGTAAATTAGTTTCATGAATGTTTCAATCTTTGTTTACATGCATTTACATTTATGCTATGATATTTCATGCATGAAAAAGAAAAGATACAATGGCCAGTTATGCAAGTAATGAGTACTAAGGTTTAAATTATAAATTTTTTTAAGGGTACTGATTCACCCCTCCCTTCTTAGTACATACCCTTCCATTATTCCAACACTACATGTATCTCCTCTTGTGCCTATTGTCCATTATTGTGCCTTTCATTACACTGTTTCTATATCTTCATGGCACTCATTCAATACTCCTTGGGTCACCATTTTAAACACATTTTAATCATAAAAATCATAAATTTATAGCCACCTATAGTATTCCCACTTGATTTTGGATGTTAATGTTTAATCAATAGATGATGATTATCCTAAGTTTACTTACTCAAAATATGCATGACCTGCTATAAAGCTCATGCACTAAAGTGTCCCATGTCTTTGTCTCATGATTTTATGATACTTTTTTCAACTGATTAATTTTATCCCTTCCTAGAGTTGACATGGAAAGACTTAAAAATTAATCTCTTTCCTGAGTTACTGAAATTGATGAATTCAATAACATTTTTAAATTATCAATTTACAAACAACTATTCTGGTTCCATATAAATTAAATTTAGTGATGCATTGATATAATAAAGCTTAGATTAACAAAAAATATGATGCTAAGCATTGGATAGTACATTAACTCATTTCTGATTCCAAATTAACAATATTTGGGAAGAAAGAGTAATATGATCCTCCTCTAGTAGGCTCCTCAAGTCCCCAATCAATAGATAAATGTTATGGTGGAGGATAGCTCAAGGTTGGCTAGAGAGTTTAGTGTTAAAAAATGGCCAATGTTGACATTTCTTGATACACATTATCCAGATAAGATAGAGCCTCCTTATCCTCCTCATTGCATAGTAGGAGCTGGTGAAGAAAATCGTGTTCAAGGTTAGCTTTATCGAGCTATTTTTAGTATTTATTTTCCTTTAGAAACATAGGCCTTTATTACTATTTTATTTGATTTATGTTGCTCTCAAAATTTTTCTTTGGACAAGAGTCTTTGGTTTTTGTTTGCTTTGAGTTTTTAACATATCATAAATACATGTTTGAATGAGTTATGTGATAATAAAGTCATAAGACAACATTTGTTTCAACTTCTTGGATTAATTAGTTATGAACACATATAGATCTTTTTGTTGTTTATATTCTCATGGTATCATACTCTTAGATAAGAAAAATCTATCTTATTAATTCAACTAATCCTTGGAGACCCAATGGACCTTTCTCTAGCATCCTGGGTATGGTTTCAACATTTTAATTTACTTTTTTTTAAAACACTTGACAACCTTGAATGGTTGGAGGATGAGCCAAATGTAGTCATTAAACATAAGGATTACATCAATGGGTTTATTCATAGAATACAAAAGGATGGCCTGAATATATTTGTTGATTGGGTGAGAGCCAATGATATTCAACAGGTAATTTATGAAATGCTCATGTTTGATTATTGCTCTAAACTTATATTTTGGGACTAAGGAAGCTCATTTTATTTTCCGACGTTAGTTTTACCTAATATAAAATATAAAATATCAAATTAGACAATAATTATAGTTCATGGCCAAGAATATTTGGTATTTTTCCTATCAATTTCTTACACTGTAATCTTTAAGAGATTCTTGGCTAAAATTTGACTAGGAATAGGTTAATTAGATAATGTCATCCAAAAAAAATGCAAGCACAAAATTGGTATGATTTGTCTAATGACCTAATGATAATGAAGGATAGTCCAAATTACTTTATGTTTTAATTTTATGAAATGAAAATATCAAAAGGAATTCAGGAATCTGACCTCTCCTTCCTTTCCTTAATTGTTTCTCATTTTCTACAGATTTTAAGCTTTTCCATTATACAAAATTTATATTTTCATTATTGTAATGCGAGTGGTATTTGACATAGCAGGTATTGGTTGTAGGCATATGTGTTGTCATATGTGTGCTAGACTTTGCAATAATTTTTCTTTCAACAAGAAACTGTGGTCTTATCCCCCCTTTGGAAGAGGTTGCAGTATGGTCCAAAGGATGTGCAACTTATGATCTTCCTCTAGACATGTTTCCATAAATATAGCTGGTACATTTCCTCATCCATAGGTATGCAAACTACTTTTTAAAGATCGCATCTATCGTTTTTGGAATTTGAACATAGTAAGGAGAAGATTTCTAATAATGCTTGGAGTCAAATTTGTCATATGTGTTCATTTATTTCTTCTTTGAATTGTTCATAATTCTTGTGGCCCTAACTCTGGCATTTATGGAATTATTGAAAGTCAAATTAGTAAGAAAAACAATTTAGCCTCTATTTTAATTATTTTAGAGGATTCATAAATGTGTATTTACTAATTCTGCTTGCTAGAATGGTAATTATGATATTGTTATTAGAATTCAATTATGTATTTTTTAGTCACACTTATTGACCCATTTTTCATGAGTAATTAGAGTGGCAAGTTTTATAGGCATATGATTTATATAGTGTATAATGCTATTGTGCATAACTTTTGGTAATCATGATGTGATTTTATTACCTTGAGATTTTGGATCAAACTACATGATCCATCATCAATAAGAAGAGAGAAGAATATTAAGATTGTTAAATTTCTTCCAAATGATACATGAGCGTGATAATATTTTACTATTACCATCCTTTAGTAATTATATGTTTGTCTTTAAAAAAAACTAATTTATTACCTTTTTTTATAATATCCAAGAATGGGATGCAGTAATGTTGTCAAACTATTATTTGGAGCAACAATTAAATATAGAAAGACAATAACTTAGCCATGTATTGTATAAGGTATGTTCATCTTCAAATATCTACTCCCTTTTTGCATGTATATCGCCATTTCATTGATGTTGCTACCTTTCAACAAAAAAATGAAGATCATTCTCATTTACATTAGTGAAAATCACTACCATCACATAGGGAAATAGGGAATTATATTTGATGTTTAAGTTCACTAATTCTTTCAACATTCATTCAATACTTGTTCATTGCTACAAAAAATCATGCTTATCTCTGATATTCCTATGACAAGTCATTGGTTGTCCTCCCAAGCCCCTTCTTTAATGTTGTGGCTACATTACAAGTGTGAAGACTCCTTATACTCATTGTTGCTCTTAGTTGTCATTTTTGGTGACATTCTTCTCATATGATGTCATTGTCTTCTGCATCTATGTTTTTGTCCCTTTTTCAAAACATTTCTTATTATTGTTCAATCATTTAGCACTATCCTCATTTTACCATTGTCATGGTGATTTTAAGCATCCTTTCAAATATTGTTCTATTGTCTTCCTATTGCTAATATCTTTAAGCAAACATGACAATGTATTACACCTCATGAAGCTTAAAATGCCATTATATGTTCCATAACACTTCATTAATTCAAAATATTTTAGAGCATCTTTGTAAAGTCCATTATGTGCTTATCCTAGAATCATGGTATTCCATGAGATAACATCTCTTTTAGGAATTCTATCAAACAATTCACATGCCTTGACTATGCTTCCACATTTTTCATACATGTCTACAAGAGCATTTCCAAGTATAATGTCTGACAAAATTCCACCTTCCACTCTGCTTTCATGGATATACATACCTTGTTCTAGAGATCCCATTTTGGCGCAAGCAGGGAGGATACTTGAAAAGGTGGTATAATTTGGCTTTACACCTGCCAATTGCATTTGCTTGAAAGTTTCTAAAGCCTTTTCAACAAATCCATTTTGTACATATTTTGTAATTATGGCATTCCACGTGACCACATTTCTTTGAGGCATTCCATCAAGAAGTACATGTGCCTTGTATATGGTTCTATATTTTGTATACATATCTAATAGAGTAGTTGCAACTACAACATCTGATAAAATTTCCCCATGATTCTTTATGCCTTGATGGATGTTTATGCCCGATTGAAAATCTCCCATTTTGGCACAGGTAGTGAAGATGATGGAAAAGGTTGTGGAATTTTTCTCTACACATTCTAATTGAATTTCCTTGAAATTTTTTGAGGCTTCATCAATAAATTTATTTTGTGCATATCCAACAATCATTGCATTCCATTAGATGACATCTCTGTGTGGTGTTTTGTTGAACAATTCATGTGCCTTTTATATGCTCCCAAATTTTTCATACATGTCTACGAGGGTAGTTGCAACCATAACATCTGAAAAAATCCCCCTTACTTTATGCTTTTGTGGATCTCTATACCTTGTTCCAAGGCTCCCATTTTGGCACAGGAAGGGAGGATGGTAGAAGAAGTTTTGGAATTTGGCTTTATACCTGCCAATTGCATTTGGTTGAAAGTTTATAGAGACCTTTCAACAAATCCTTGTTGTGCATATCCTACAATCGTTACATTCCATGAGTTGACATCTCTTTTAGGCATTCTATCAAATAGTTTAAGTGCATTGTTTATGCTTCCATATTTTGTATACATGTCTACCAGAGAATTTCCAACTAAAATATTTGGAAAAAATACCCCTTCCATTATGATTTGATGGATTTTCATACCCTATTCCAAAGCTCCCATTTTGGCACAGGCAGAGTGGTGCAGGGCACCCTGATGAAGATAGGAGGGTCATTTGGGTGAATAATGAGTTTGAATTAGATATAAGACCTATAAGGTCTTTTCAATGTTGTAACATGGCTATGAAGCCATTTGATGTAACAATTTGATCCTTGTGGATGTAAAAGCATGTAATGTTGCTTATGCAACAATTACTATAATTTGCCAAAACATGGCATAATAGACCTAGAGGATAGGAATAGGTCTTAGACGGAGTCTAGAGGTTTTAAAATGTCATTTGTATCATAAGAAAACAAAATCAAAATTCATAGAGTCTTAGGAGTTATGTTTAACAAGTTTTGCAAATTCAAATATTTGAAAAGTAGCGACTAGTTACCAAAGGAGGAAAAATCATAAAAATGGATTTTTATTTTTATTTTTTTGTGTTGTTAGGAGTTCCAACCGACTTGGATCGGTTAAGGAAGTTTATTTGACTCTATTTAATCCCTTAGAGGTCAGATATTTGGGGGAGTATGACTTGGAGGCAAGAATTGTATGGATTGTGTCTTTTAAGCAATAAGAATTCAATTTTCTTGCAATTGTCCGGAGTTTTGAAATGTGTTATTGAATCCAAGCATCTTGTATGGTTGAGATACTTTGAAAACATCTTATTTGAATTAGTTTTATATATATTTAATTGATCTTGCGTATTTCTAATTGACTGGTCTATAACAGTGCAAGTATTTTGTCTTGTTTTAAGATGTAAATGACTAGATCCATCCCCTTTCTGTAACTAATGCCACTTGGGGATGGATCCTAACTCTTTATAATAGAATTATGATCATTTTAATTTAGGAATAAGGAGTTGTAGTTTGGCTTTTATTTTAGGTGTTTGATGGGGTTGAGGAGTGAACAAGGGACATGGAATTGAGCCATAGGTGTAGCAGTGGAAGATCTAGCTATTGAAGGGGATATTTTTATGTTTGAATCCATTACAGGATGGTCTAAGGATGGAGAATAAAATTTCATTTGGTTGGTATGGTGTTGGGAAGTCATAAATTGAGTGAGCCCTATTTTTTAGGGGGTTTTGAGACTAAATTGAGGCTTTTGTATCCATAAGTGTCATAGAGTCAAATTGATGGCATATTATTCTAATTAGGTGCATTTCATGAGAGTGTTGAAGAGGGAAAGGTCTGAGAGTTTAGCCATGATAGGGTTCCTTTGTTAAATGGGTGTATTAGGCCTATGTGACAGATTGGAAACAACAAATTTGAAGGGCGGTGTCTCAAAACAAGTTGAGTTGTTTTTGACATATTTTTTTATAAAATTAAAAAGGGTATTTGAATATATAGTTTTTTTGGAGAGTATTTTTTGGAAGATCAGGAGAAAAACACAATTTTCTATTTGGACATGGCTACTAGAAACAGTCCTAGAATGTCAGTTTGGTAGTATGGAACCAACCAATGGAAGTTGAGATTTTGGAAGAGTGAGATAAAGTGTTTGTAAGGTCTTGAGAACCTTAGGAAGTTGGGAAACACCCTGCAAGGGTGTTATAGATTTCCTTATTAGGTACAACCATAGGAGTTAGAAAGCTGATTGCAAGCTTGGATGTGAAGGGTATGGAAGGTGAATTTCATGTTGTGGAGTCTAGGAAGGTAAAAGGGAATTTAATTGACCTATGGTAGGTCTATGGTATGAGGTATGGGCCTTGAATTGATTCTTTATTGAGAGAAGAAGAGAGTGTTGTTACAAAAAAAAATGAAGAACACACATTTTCCTATGAAGATTCTAAATCCATCCCTAGCCTCTGCATCATAGAGAGGATAGTGGAAAAATTTGTGGAATTTGTCTTTACACCTGAAAATTGAATTCACTTGTAAGTTTCTAAGTCCTTTTCAACAAATCCATTTGAATCATTTATTGTATTAGATGCAGGCAGAAGGAAGGTATTGCAAGGGAGGAGGTTTGTAAATAGAACGGAAAAGAACTTGGTTGTAAACTTGGGAGGGTGGCTCAACATTGAAGGATGGATCAAATCCTCTCTTTTTGATGGTATTTTCATACTTACTATTCAATTTTTTTAGTGTAGAGTAGGGCTTTAATGCAACTCTTTAGAGTTTACATTTGTTAAATTGTACTGGTTCAGGATGAAACATGAATTCAATTGAAAATTGTGAAATTAGGAACCTCTATAGTGCTAGAAAATAGAGGAGGAGATGTTGTTGCAGTGAACATGACATACCCCTCTGTATGGGATACTTTCAGGGTATGAATAAAAATATGATTCTATGTAAATGATTATTGCTATTATTTTTTTTATTCTATAGGATTTTATATAATTTATAAGTTTTTTTTGTGGGTAAGTGCACCAAGTTACTGGTTAGAAAAGTGGCCACATGATAAAAAAACACAAAATTTTGCAAAACCCATGCGTGTTGTTTAAATTTTTAAATGTATAGGCTTGGGGAAACTAAGCCTAAAATGGGCAATTAAAAAACAAAAAGAGTTCTTCATAACACGTACAGGTTATGAAGAATTATAAATTTTTGTCATAGCCCCCAACCAAGCTCATTTTCACGTGAAAAATGGCTTGATAGTGGCTACAAGGGTACCAAAATCAATAGAACCCGAGTGTGTTCGCATCTCATTTGCATTTTTCCAGCGTTTAGATGAATTTCCAACCATGTCATGTCGTCGAACATGTAAGAATTAGATGTTTTTATTATTTTTGTTTGAATTTGAATTAAAGTAGGATTTATTCAATTGATTTAAGTTTTTTTCATTAATTTGATGTCAAATTCTAAAAACAATCCTTGACAATGAAAGAGACAACAAATACCTCTTCCTGAACAACCACCACAAGAAAACCCTCAAAATGTTGCACATGAAGAACACCAAAAACCTTAAAAGTCTACTCTACCATAACAAAACCATATGTTTCTCCTCAACAACCACCACCACCCCAAAACCCTCTGCATCCTGTAGTAGAACCTTTATAGGTCACAAATGAGTTTCTTATCAACCATCTAACATGGAATACTACTTAGATTATTATTATAGTGAATAGGTTGAGGTCCTCTACTCATGAGCACCACTCATCCCTCACCACAACCCTATAATCAATGGCCAATGGTGCCAAGGAGGTATCTAGAAAGGTTACAAAATGGGGTTCATATAGGGATAGATATCATGCATTTTTTGCCAATGGGTTATCATATGAAAAGGTGAAAAGAAAGGGTACACTTAAAGATGACATATGTGCTATTTTCACCAATCCTAAAATTAATAACACCTTATTTACTAATACAAATAGTTTTCCTATACATTGGTGTGTGCACATTGAGATGAAAAATGCTTTTTGGAATAGGTGGTATATGGTCTTTGACCAACCACCTTGTAACAATTGGGAGGTGCCTCTATATTTCTTGAGAAAGTTATATTGTGAGTTTATCCTCTGCTTAAAGCCAAATTACTCTGACAATGCGGCAGTTCAAAGGAAGAGGGAGATGCTTTGCACAAGATATACCTAGGGCTCACAGGGTGGTAGAGGCACAACATAAGAGGCCTTTAGCTACTAAACCCATGGTTCACATCATGGTCCCAGTAGCCTCGAAGGAGTCTATGGATTTATACTCTTTAGAGAGCTACGTCATTGACTGATGTCATTGTTTGGCATGGCACACAGTTAGTTAGACCAGAGGATGGATCAACACTTGCACCACCTCTATCATCATTAGATGCACCATTGGGCCCATCCTAGCCCATTGAGCATGTGTGTGCCAAATACCAGAGGATATTGTTGTGGCTCCACAACACACACCCCATTTTTTTGGATTTTTTGGCCATGGGGACCCCTTGCTTGTCATTTTGTTTTGAACCCCTATCCTTTTAGATGCTTTTTTGGGGTCCTTTTGAAGAAAAGCTAAGTCCTTTCAGCCATTTTAGACCTTCAAACTTTTAGGGACTCTTGACCTCTGAAATCCCAAAAGTTGGGAAGTGCAAAAGGGGAAGTCCATGACAATCTTTTAGTGTTTTGGCCTCCGAAACACTAAAAGATATGAGGGTCACTAATTTGTCATTTCGGCCACCAAAACACCAAAATCTGTGTGATGTCACCTTATTAAATGTGAGGCTATAAAAGAGACGTCATTTTCTTCACTTTTCCTTTTTTGATCTCCTCCTCCTCAAGCTCTGGCGATCCTATCTTTGGCACATGCTTCTTGACCATTGTTCTCCTTGCCATGGACCATGTTGCTCATTCTCATGCTGCACCTTGTCTTCCACCTAGTTCTGTCCCTCCTAGAAGGTGGGTCTCTCAAACTCACTGTTAGGTTTTGGGTTTCTATCCTTCATTTGTTTCATTTCAGTCATTCTTTGCCTCTCATGTTTGTTTTTGAGCTTCCTTTAGCGAAGCATGCTTAGGGTTTGTTAGCCCTATGTCATCAAGTTTGTCCTTGTTGTGTTTTTTAGTTTGTTTGTTTTTCAGTTTTTCTTTTGTCCTGTTAGTTCAGGATTTTTGGTCTCTAAAGGTCAAAAGTCATCTCACTAGAGTCAGAGTGAGAAGAAGACCAAATTTGACTGAATCCAGAATGACCCTTGACATTTCAACATTTCATAGTTTCAGTCTTTCACAACCTATCCCATCACAAAAGGCTGAAACACCGAAGGAAGGACCAACCTTCACACTTTCAAATTTTTGCATCTACGCACTCTGAAACATCCTACATTTTTGCAAGTTCAAACCTCCTCTCTTTCATCCAAGTTCCATCATTTCACACTTTTGCACTCCAAAATCCTTTCTCATCTTTGCAGTCTGACTTGATGAAAAAAATCACCCAACCCCCATTCAAACCTCCTCTTTGCAGTTTTGGCCTTTTGCAGTTCGGTCCTATCTTCAGTGTTCGCAAGTCAGAGTGGCTGAAAATGTCATAAGATGATTCTGAGTAGCCGCTCTTGACCCTTAGAGTTTTAGTTTATTTTTAATGCTTTCCTTTAAATAGTTATTTTCAATAAAGTACTAATGTTTGCATGCTTTCTTTCAAGAATGTCAGAAAGGATCATTGGATCACCCATGAAGTACCTATTCAAAGGGTACCACATGCCTTCAAAGGTCAAAAACCACCATAGTGAGGTTACACTAACATCATAAATGTCGATTGGAATGAGTTCCTAATCAAATATGCCAAACCCAACGACAGGTCATATGACTGCACTGTTGAGATTGATGAACATCAATCTACCCAAGAACACCTGCATGCATAGCTATTACAAACAGAATGAAACAGACAGAAGAGAGAAGGGAATCAGCTATGGCGGCCGATAGGTCAGAGAGTGCAAACACATGTTGACAGAAAATATGTTCTATATTCAACAATGAAACGATTTACAAACTCCTTATGAATTACAAAGCGGACAATCCTTATAAAGGATGCCGAAACCCTAAAAAGGGAAACTAACAGAACTAGAAACTACCTAAGGTTAGCTTAAGCAAACTAGAGTGAATAGGAAAGTTACTAATTAGATCATAATGATTTAAATTAGTAACCCCGATAGACTATTACTCTAACACCCCCCCTTAAGATAAGCTTA
>MU228511.1:699299-761358 GCA_018584345.1 Thuja plicata
AGTTCCTTTCAAGGAGAGGACTAAGTTTCATAGATGATTTCAGAGAGCAAAACATTGTGATAAGGATTTGATGCAGATGTATGCATATGAGAGGATAGTTTGTAAGGCACTCTATCTCAGCCACATGAAGTTTGTAAGGAACTCTACAGTATCTCTATTATTTTATCTCTGTGGATTCATGTTTTCATTGACTCTTTGCCCAGGGGATAGGCACTGGTCTGAAGTATAGTTTGCAGTATGTTCCCTACCCAATATTAAAATCATTTAATCAAAATACTTTTGTTACTGAGAACAATGAGCTGAACTTATAAGGATTTGTATCAGCAGGATACTTTTCAGTTTGTTGATCCCTTGAAGAGTGGATCATTAGGTTATCCCTCCTACATAAAAGGAAGAAGGATGAAAATCCTTGTATCACTGGTTTTTGCTATATTAAGGATCATGGTTTATATGGTTATATCTTGTATTTGATTATGCTTGGTCAGTTGCAAGGTAATTTATCAGTTGGTTTAATAAGAGATACATAGCAAATCAGTGTCGACATTATAACATACTGTGTAAACAGTTATCATAAAAGGTAAAACCTGCCTGAGTATATGTGGAGCTCGAAAATGAAGAAGGACCTTGTCCAGTCCTTAGCAATTAGGCTTTTCTTGTCCCTGAATCAGTATTAGGAAGCATGGTGTTCAAGTAGTTATTTCAAGCACTGTGATTCATACAAGAAAAAGTGCTAACAAAAGGCTAAGCACCTATTATATTGAGTTGGTAATCATATATTAAATATTGTTGTAAATATGATTAAGCCAATTTGTTTGGAAGCGTTGTGTATTATGTTTTTGGGTTGACTAAGGTCTTGTTTTTAGTCACATCTATTCGGGCATAAAGTTATATATATGTAATGCAAAGATACATTTGAAGTGTCATCAAAATAGTCAGAGAAGATGTATAGCAGAGTAGTATGAAGATATCAGTATGAGATAGAGCCCGTAAAGAAGTTAAGAACATAAGTGCATAACTGGAACTGATCAGACATCTATGTCACATACAACAGTTCATTTTTGGATATAGTGTATATCTATTCTCAGGAGGTTGTAGCCTTCTTTCTCTTTAAGCAGTGAGCTCTTGGACAGTGAGTCCTCACCCCTAACAGGGTCAGACCCTTAACCAGGTCATTGTACTTACATTGTAAAGACTACTCCTAACAGGGAAAAGGAACTCTAACAAGTTCATTATACTAGTGCAATATTTGTGGGTACTAATTCCCACCGGGGTTTTCCTCTAATCAAGGTTTCCCCGTAATCATATCAAGTGTTATGTGTTCTTGTGTTAAGATTCATTGAATGTATATTTGACTTATGTTTAAGTTGCTGAATAATTAGCTAAACACTGATTCACCCCCCCTCTCAGTGTTTCCAACAATATTCTGATTTCTCAATCAAAAAAGGCTTAGATTGGTTTAAAAATAATTGGATGATCATACTAATTAAGAAGATCAAGGGGTGAAGGGCCAGGTTCAATTGGGCCACCATCCTGAGTGATAACCTGGATGGACAATTAATTTTAGTAAAGCACAATCCCAAGTTCTACATGATATCATACATGGTGTATTTATCATCAAAAAGGGAAGAGTACCTGGGATTGGTAAGATAGGGAGCCTTTGGGAAACCAAATGCATGGCCCTTCACATTGTATCCCAAACTAGTAAAGAAAGAAAAGATGGATGAAAACAAACCAGATTAAACAAGATTATTAATGATGCATTCATCCTTGCAATCATCCACTCAATTAACAATGATTATGCAAAGAGACTATCAGAAGAGGCATCCACTAAGGTAAGGGCAATAAGGAACTTCAAAATTAAGTTTAGAACCTTCACCTACATCAAAGTGGATGGGTGCACCCTTGCCCCAAAGAAACTTCCTAGGTACCCTTCTGACTGGGTAATTATCATAGAGACAGCCAGATAGCTCATTGATTCTTATGAGAATATTAAACACAAGAAGAAGCACTGCATGGACTTTCCTATTTCAATTGGCCCATACACCTTGCAAGATATGAAGGTGTGCAAGTCCCTTGCATTTGAGTGGGATGAATTCCCATTATAGCCTCTAAATGATGGGGTCAAGCCAAGGTTTGATCCCATTGGTACTATAGCCACATCATGGGCAAGCACTACGTTCATGAGCCTCACCTGGAGGAGACTAGATAAATTGTGTGGACAATTATGAAGTCATGGGTCAAGATTATTGAAAAATGTCCCTAGTTTTGGAAAAATCTACCCTAGAGATCAACATTCTACCCAAGGCATGGGAAACGGATACGAATGAGGTACTTGAACCAATATACAATAAAGATAAGGTGTATACAAGACCCATCTTGAATGCTGAGGTAGACAAAGATGAGAATGATAGCATGGAATTCAAGGCCAGACATGTGGTTAAGGCCACTAAAAATTGGATCAAGAGGCCCTTCCAAATACATCTCATGTTAATGAAACCACAGCTAAAACTACCACCCAAAGTGGATAAGGTAAAAGGAGAAAGGGTAACAGTACCTCAACTCAAGAAGGCAGCCCCACATAAATTAGGAACAGTGTATGGGCATGAATGCCTAGTGGTGTACAACACCAATCCTAAGCATAAACCAAAGAGGACAAGGATGAATAGAAACATATTCCCACCTTTGGATAGAGCCCTAGTGATTCAAGAAGAGCTCCCACCACCATTCAATCTCTTGATGTAGAGACTATAGAACCTTCGAGCACCTCAGGAGAGAGAAAGAATGTGTATAAGAGGAAGAGAGCCTTTGCATCCCCGTAGTTAGAAAATATTCTAGAAGAACCAAAAGAGAAAGGATGAGAAGAGGAGGATTTACCTTAGTAAAAAGAACAAGGTTAGGAACTTCTATATCAAAGAAGAAAGCCCTGGAAAAGGATGTCCCTATTTATGGAGAAGAAAAGGCACATGAAGAATAAGGAAACCCCCGAGATTCCCTTGGTCCTGATGAATTCCTTATGTTTGACTTCTAGAATGTCACAGGGTTTGAGGATTAAGGGATGGATGCATTGGATCATTGAATGAAAGTTAATGTGGAATGGTAGGTACCCCTAATCCCTAAGGTTATCCTTACTCCACCCTCATCTCAGTTCTCTAATCCCATAGTGAAAATACCACTCATGGGAAAAAATACAAGCAAGGAAGGGGACACCAATGTATTTTCCTCTAGCCTAGATTCTCTATCCACATAAAAAGAGGTAAAGCTATTATGGGGTCCTCCACTACCCAAACCTCACAAAAAACATAGGAAGAGTCACTCCAAGATACACAAGGAGATAAGGATGCAGAGAAAGGCTCAGATCCTACAGATACTCATACTTCCACTCCTCCACCGTCATTTCATACATCCACTCCTCCACTGCCATTTCATACTCCCACTCCTCCACCATCATTTAAAAATTCTAATCCTCCACCATCATTTCATACTTCCACTCCTCCACCTTCATTTCCAACTTCCACTCCTCCACCTTCACTTCATAATTCCACTCCTCCATCTTCAATTCCTACTCCTACTCCTTCTCCTTCAATTCCTACTCCTACTCCTCCACCCTTTGTTCCCATATCCTCTTCGGGCCCAACTTCCCAAATAGCTCTGGTTGTAGAGATAGTACCATCCTCTCAGACAAAGCAAAGGTCAAGAACAAGTATTCAGGCCAAAATATTGATAAGTCTTTCAAAAAATGTGAAGAAATCCCAAGATGAAACTACACCCACAAGAGAAAAGAGTACTCCACTAGAAAAAAAAGAATAAGAAGTAAAAGATGCCACTTTGGGGGAGACAGATGAAACCTTGGAAAAAGAGGTACGTAAAGAAGAGGGATTAGAAATTCAAGAAGCAACAAAGGAAGCCGAAGAGGAGATAGTAGGATAGGAAACAATAGGGACAACCCCACTATTGCGCATTGCTCCTTACGAGCCTGTTACTACCTTTACTAAACCAACATGGTTGAATAAAGAGATTTAAAAAAAGAAGATAGTCTATATAGAAGAGGAAGAGGATACAAACATGTCCTTCTTAGGTCAATCCTTCCACCAAGTAGAGTCTAGTGTGCTTGTAAGGACAATGTCCTATGTCACTCAGGATAATAAGGGCCAATGGAAAGCACAAGTAGCAGTCCCTACAACCGATGCCACCTAGGTGGAAATAACCCCAGAGGATTACACTTTTGATGAGGTTGATCTAGGGGAGCCTACAAGAGAAGGGAACAAAAAATTGGCATCTCTAGGGCTGAAGCATGCTCTCAGTTTTATGGACAAAGATTAAGAAAAGAAAAAATCACTAACTGAATAGAATGATGTATTGAGGAAATTAATTTTTAAAATGGTGCATCCCATTGACCCAAGTTGTCTAGAAGCCTCATTATAGGCTGTCTTGGAAAAGAAGGCCACCCCAGAATTGCCAGAAGGAATGACACATTATTTTGTACATGCATGTACGGACTGGAAGGTAGATTTTGAGTAGTTGGGAGAGAGAATCATTAAAGATATTTTGAAACCTTTTAGGACCATTCTCAAAGAGGCTAAAAATCTTGTAGATATGATAGAGGATGAAGAAGGATTGAATCTCAAATTAAGTAGATGACAGAAAGTGCTTAAGGACCTGATGATAGTGAAGAAGCAACACTTCCAAATTCTGGTAAAAGTATATGAGGGGGCAGAACTGGATAATTTTTGGATATGGACCAAAATCATAACAAAGAAAATAAAGGTTTATGAAAAGTGATTAAACAAGGTCCATCAAAGACATAAGTAAGTTATGATGTGGGTAGAGAAAATAGAGAATTTCTTAACAGGAATAGATTTGGAGTTATATGAGGATACTGAGAGACAAGGTTTGTCTAAGGTAAAAAGCATTGCGCTACACTTAAAGGGGATTATGGAAGGATTAAATCCAAGGGAAGATCTCCATAAACTCTTCATATTCAAGGAAGAGATGCAAACCATTTTTGCGCACAGAGAAGAGATCAAATTCTTCCCTTCCAAGTTGACTACCTCCAGAGAAAGACAAGAGCAACGTCTGAGTAATGTACAAGAGGTAGACTATGGATAAGTGCAAGAAATAACATAGAGGCTTCAGGATGCTCACCCAGATATCTTCCCAGACCGACTGACTATTTTGGGGACTTATTTAAATTTTGCAGTAAGGGATTTTGAAACTTTGTCATTTTTTGAAGCCTCAGAATTTTGGCCTTTCAGCCTCTGAAAGTTTGAAATTTCAGAGGGCCCAAGAAGATTTCATCTACACTTAGTTTTTTTTAGCCTCTTGGTTTTCGGAGAAAAGGTTGGGGTGAAAATTTTTGGTTTATTCTAGCGTGAAGAAGATTTTTGTATGAAGAAGAAGTCTTAGATCAGATTGCTTGTGGACTAAGGTTTTTTTTTGGTTTAACTGGAAGATATCCATCAGTTTTCCATACAAAGAGAATCCCAAGTGAATACTTTAAGGAATAACTCGAAGATCAAAGTGAAGACTCCAGTTAGAAATAGTGGAGCTCTTGTTCAGTTCTTTCTTCTTCTGAGCGAGTTTTACCTTGGTTCTATTGGAAAACCAAGTGTAAATGGATTAAGAATCCATGAAAGCTTGCTAATAGTTAGTTTAGTAGTAGTTTAGCTTCATTTAGCTTTAGTTTCAGATTTGTTTCACCGTTTTAGAGTATTTGAAACCCTATTTTTAGGGTTTGGAGTTTTGTAAATCAAAGCACTTTATATTGTATCAAAACAATGTAATCAAGGTAAGATATTTTATGCAATAAGTATACACAATTGGTGCTTCATTCATAGTGTGATATTGTTTGTTGTCTATGGGAAATTAATGAATTTTCATTCACTTTTTCATTTATTTCAAAGATCTTATTGTGTTTGGATTTGCAATTGAATTAGATTGGAGTTTGTTGTTGCTCATCGATCTTGCTGTGATGAATGATTGGGAAAGATAATTATATTGCTTCAACAGTAAGTCCATCTCATGTGTGTGCACATACTTGTGGCTTCACGATTTGATAGATTTTGAAAATCTTGCATCTTGATAAAATTTTCTCCATATGATTGCACTGATTGGGTATAGATTCATGACATGGTCTGATTCATATTCTATGGGTTTCCATATTTATATTATTCAATTCAGAAGGAAGGTTAAGCAATGGTTTATGTCCATTAGGATCTTATTTCAGTAAATTTTCTTAATTCTTGTTACCAAAATCTTTGATCATTTAACAATATGGGTAGAATAGATAATCATTGTAGCAGTTTAACATACATTTTACACCATTAGTGAAATACATACATTGATAAACTGAAAAAATACAAAAAGTACTAAAGTTTGTTTTGTAGCTTGAAGTCCTTAAAGAAACAACAAAGGCCTCGTTAACATTTACATTTATCTTCAACTGAGCTTACCAAGCGATTTTACTATAACCATGGAGAACCTTGGGAATACTTTTGTTATTCTTTCAAGAGAGGAAATCAGATCTCAAACTCCTAGCAATTGACTTGTGTAGAAACAACGCTCAATAGAAGTGGTGCTATAAGGAGGGCCCAAGATAGAAAGATAGATAACATCAGATCTCTCCCCAGAATGGTTCAAGCGAGTGCTTATATCATCTCCAAAGTGAGGCGAGTTCCTAAAAATCACCCATCATTGTAGAGATTGTAGTGACAAAGGAAAGTCAAGGGGAAATCCCTCTCACAACCACACTAAGACACAAAATCTACATGGACAACAATCAAACATCACTGCCCTGAATGTCACCACAACCATCAACCAAAATTAGAACTTACAAAAGCCTCATCCAATGACCTTCTTTGCTAATGTACAAATCTCGTGACTAAACTTCATTGGACAACTTCATGAATTACCCAAGAATCCTGAGAAGTTTTTCATTCATTTTGTATACGGAGAATCACAGATAGCCAAAGAACACATTTGTGGCTTAAAATAAATTTTCAAGCACAAAGATATTTCTCACCAAGATGTCATATGTCTCCTATTATTGTATGCTCTAGGGGATTTTTCATATAACTGGTACCTGGACTTACCATGTGGGTCTATCTCTTCATGGCCTGAGTTTGAGACTAAATTTCTAAACTAGTTTAAGTTGTATGTAGATCCAAACACAACACATCACCAGTTCATAACAATGAGGAAAGACTCCAGGGAGCCCATTTCTATGTTCAATCATTGTTTCCATAAGATGCATAAAAAATTGGAAGCTCCTTACATTATAACAGAGGCAATCGTTACACAAGTTTACCTTATTTCCCTAGACCCTTTCACTTCAATTTTTCTAAGGAGACCCTCCTAAAGATAGAGACATGATGGAAAAGGTGTAAAACAAAGTCATAACATTTACCCAAAAAAATGGTCCCGCAAAAAGGGAACTTTGGTACCATGGCTACCTTGGGTAACATTGTTGCTCCACATCAATTTTTAGCGATCAATAAAGCTCTGGCCACCAACACGCCTTTTCTGAACAAAATTCCAACACAACCACTCACTGCACCACCACCATCCACCACCTACCCAAGTTATGAGGCCCATAAGACAACTTTATTCAAGCAACAGACCATGCCTCCAATTGAACCTAATAATCACCTAGCCTCCGAGTTGGATGTTGTGAAGAAAACCCTATCTCAACTCACCATTGATCTCACTAGGATGAAGTTGAATCCCTCCCAAAACAAAAGTGGGTACCAATGGATGCCTGCTACTCGAAATGTCTATCCTCAGAATTAAAATTGGAGTTTCAATACCTACAACAATAGCAACAATTTGCAGGATAAAAAATTTGGGCATCAAAGGCCTAGTAGACTTTGGAACAATCGACCCAATAATGGAGGCATGCCTACTAATAATGCTAATACCTATGTTACCATTGATGAAAATTTTGTCAGGGCTCCAAATCCCCACCAAGACAATGAAAAATATGGAAGCAATGCCAATAATCAACATCCTTGGAGTTCGAAGGAACCCCCTGTTCAGTTCATTTCCATGATGTTTGACTCTTATGAACTTTAAAATGGGGAAAGTTATGAAACCTACAATGAAGAGGAAGAGTTTGTATTCCCATTCTAGAAGAAAAGAAAACTCAAGTACGACAAGGTTCATGCATTCTAGAATGACCATCGGAGCCCTTACAATTTGAGGAACCAAAAGGAATCCTTAACCGACAGTATTCCCCTGGGAAAACAACCAACTCCATCAGACCCATGAGCTAGCAAAAATCCTACACCCCCAAAGGGTCCAAATTCCCCTACATCATCCCCACCAAACACATTCACCGGTTATAGAAACTCAGCTTGGTCAGCTGACAACTACAATGCAGTCGAGGAACTAAAGAAAACAAAGACAAACATCTCTATGTTTGACATGTTGCAAGGTTTCCCCTCTCAGAGGGAAGCACTTTAAAAATCTCTAGACCACTCAAGGGCACCCACATCTAATGTCATTACTTCAGAAGCATTCCATGCAATGTTCAAAGACAAGATAGAAGTACCACCATTCCTTCTCAGTCTGCATATTTTTGGAAAAAAATTGCACAATTACCTGATTGATTCAGGAGCTTCATGCAATGTCATACCCTTGTCTATTTTCCAAAAACTAGAAATGGTCCCCCAAATGAAAAAATGAGTAGTAATACAATTGGAAAAGATAGAGGTCAAAGTGATTGGTGTGCTCAAAGATGTACACATCCAACTATTTGCTGATCCAAGAATACAAGAATACATCAATATACACATCATCAAAATTCTAGAGAATTATGGGATGCAACTAAGTTGAGAATGGACCAAGTGTCTAAGAGGATGGTTGTCCACTCATTTCATCTAGCTATGGCTACCCTAAAAAGGATTAAAAAATAAGATCAAGATTGATGTTGAACCCAAACTAAAGAAAATGATCACAGATTACAATGCTCTAAACAAAGTATCGTTCACTCAAACTAATCTGGGCACCTACCAAATGCATAACATCCTCATGTTCAAAATCAAAGAAACTGAAGGATTGGATCACAACCCCATATAGGGTCTATAAGAGTTCCACATTGGCGATGACATCTTCCAAAGTTTCACTAATAATATGATGACAAGCCTGAGGCATCTAGGTGGAGACACAGATCCCAACATCTTATTATTACCAGGATATTGTCAATTGCATCAAGAAAGCCACTTAGAATTCATGTGTGTAAGTTGTCAAGATGCACTGTCACAAGTGTTGGCTCAAATTTCCCAACCAATTGAATCAAACAAGGGCCAGGTGACGAAAGAAAAGAGTCCCATGATAATAAAAATAGATGATGCTACGCCAGATACATACAACCCACTAGGTAATATTACCCAAATGGGAAGTTAGGAAAAAGGATCAAACTCCAGTGCAAGAGCCCCACTTCCAGTATATGCAATAAATAGAGAACTTCAAATGATGGTGCTTGCCCACCGTACAGGAAACCACAGACAACTCTAGCAAATGGAGAGGTCAAATTTTCAGATACTGTGGACAATGATAGGAAAGGAAAATTAGTCTACTCAGATAAAAAGGAAAGAAAAGTATTGGAGACAGACACACCATAAGCCCCAGGATAGTTTTGACCCAAGTCAACCTCAGCCAAATAATATTAAATATGGTAGTTACATTTCGATGGGTCCAAGTGTGAACAAGGGGTTGACGCTAGAATCAAACTATTTAACCCATGAGGTAAGTCTTTCTATGCTGATTATAGGTTACAGTTCTTTTGTACTAACAACATCACATAATATGAAGCACTGGTCCACGGACTCCTCTTGGCACATGAAAAAGGAATAAAATCTTTGACGGTCGAAGGTGACTGACAACTGATTTTCAAATAAATCTACAGTCAGTATTTTTGTAATGACAAAAGACTATTAGCCTACCAAAATAGGGCATGGGACTTGATCAAGGACTTTGAAGCATTTAATATCAAGTCTATTCTGAGAAGAAAGAATGTTTTAGTCGATGCTCTAGCTACATCCCCTAGCTCATTATACCCAATGGAGAAGTCCAAACTGAATAAGTTCTTGGTAGAATTTATTACAATCCCTGCTGTCCTGGATAATATTACAAACTTCCAAGTCTTCCAAGATGACCAACACATCCTTGAGTTTATCATATGCTTGGGAGTGTTTGAGAAACAAATTACAGATGAAGGTAAAGAGGAACCTGAGGATCAGGCCAACACATAAATGCTAGATGATCGGTGCATCATAAACTTAAGAACTAATTCCATACCCAAGGGGATAGTGGAATTAGAAAGAATTTTTGAAAATGATAGGAACCCCACAAAGAAACAACTAGATGTAACAACCGAAGGTAAAGAATACAAAATTTACTACCTTGGAACAGAGGATGAGCCCAGAGAAGTACACATTGGGAAAGTAGGCACTAAAGACAAGAAAATAATGAATGGTTCATCTCCTCACTGAATATTAGAATGTCATAGAATGGAGCTATGATGAAATGAAAACCTACGACACCTCAGTCATAGTCCACAAATCCCCCTGAAACTAGACTCTAATCCTTTCTGACAATGTCAAAGGCCGGTAAACCTAACGATGGAGCCACTAATATAGAAGGAAGTCCAAAAACTAATGGATGCTAAAATTATCTTTCCAATCTGACACTCCACTTGGGTCACAAACTTGGTACTCGTAAGGAAAAATACTGGCAAGATTCGGTTGTGTGTGGATTTCCAGAACTTGAACAAGGCATCCCAAAAGGACAACTATCCATTTCCATCTCTTGGCAAGGTGTTGCAAGTTGTAGATAGGTCCCAAATGATGTCCTTCCTATATTTCTACTCTGGCTACAATCAAGTGATGGTACAAGAGGAGGATAGGATGAAAACAACGTTCACCATGAAATGGGGAACTTTTTCTTATCGATGGATGTCATTTGGTTTAATTAATGCCGAAGCTACTTTCCAAAGGGCGATGGACACTGTGTTCAAAGATTTATTGGGAAAATGCATCATTATTTACATGGATGACCTCACAGTGTTCTCCAAACAATAAACATATAACATAAGTGACCTAAGGAGGGTCCTTCAAAGGTGTAGGATGTATGGAATCTCCCTCAATCCAAAAAAGTGTGTGTTTGGGGTCACCAAGAGTAAAATTCTCAGGCACATAACCTATGAAGCGTGGATAGTGACAAACCCTGAGCGAGTGTAAGCTATTATAAAACTAACACTACCCCACAATCAGAAAGAATTGAAATATTTCTTTGGGAAGATAAAATTTGTAAGAAAGTTCATCAACGGTTTCTCCAAAATAGTAAAGCCACTGAATGATATGCCAAAAAAGGATGCCAAAATTGAGTGGAACACCCCGGTGAAGAAGTCATTTGAAGAGATAAAAACCACAATTCTCACTGCCCCTATCTTTGTTATCCCGAATTACCCCTTTCCCTTTAAATTGTGTTCTTTTTCCTCTAAATATTCATGCACAGGAATCCTCACACAAAATAAGGATTGTGAAAGTGAGAGGCCAATATATTTTATGAGTTTCCCCCTTAAGAACATTGAGGTCAGATACCCAAATCTAGACAAACAATCCTTCACCCTGGTCAAAGTAGTAAAGAAGTTATGAAACTATATCCTAAGGAGAAAAGTGTTCGGAATAGTCCTAGACACCGCAGTGAAATCCTTGTTGATGCATAATGAATTGGGCAAATGAAGGAAGAAGTAGACGATGATCCTACAAGAATTAGATCTCGAGATTCAACTAATGAAATTGGTGAGATTCCAGGACCTCACAAAGATGATCTTTGAAGCAGAAGAAGGCCTGGTATGCCAAACCTACACCAATCCAGGGGTAATTTAAGATATATGGTATCAAGACATAGTCTATTATTTACTATAGAACTGTTGTCTAGAAGGCATGAATGGATCATAAACAAGAGCCCTAAAACTTAAGAGTAACTCTTACATGTTGAAGAATGGTCTATTGTAAAAATGAAACTATGATGGTTTGTACCTGAGGTTCTTAGATAGGCTCAAAGAAAAAAAAGTCCTAGTTGATTTCCACAACAAATATGGAATGGGTCTTAGGTCCGTTGAAGCCACTGCTTACCAAATCTTGAGAGAAGGATGCTGCTGGCCGAAAATATTCAGAGATACCAACAAATGTCTGAGGTTATGCCATACCTTCCAAATGAGTGCAACCTGAGATAAGAACCCAACTTTGCAACCAGTGTATGTGGTATGTCCACTTGCCCAATGGGGATTGGATTTTGTTGGAATGATTAACCCACCTTCTTCTGCAGATCACAAGTTCATTTTGATAGCCACTAATTACTGCACACACTCGATAGAGGTACATGCACTAAAAAACTGTGCCACTTAGGTGGTAATCAAATTCTTGGAGAAGCACATCATAAGCAGGTTTGGGATGCCATTTTATCTTGTATGTGACAATGCCCCCTCTTTCTCCTCTACTACACTCATGTAATAGGCTTTTCAAAACCAGGTAATTCTAAAGTTTGATCTTCTAACTATTACCCACAAGGAAATGTTGTATCAAAATCTACAAACAAAAACCGGACAACAGTGATCAAATACATCCTGGATAAAAACCCCAGGGAATGGCACACGTAGCTAAAATATACTTTGTGGAATAATCAGGTGAGGATTAAGAATGCTTTGGGGATGTCCTCTTACTAGCTATTCTATGGCCTACAAATGGTCTTCCCTATGATCTTGAAAATACCAATCTTTAGATTTATGGACCACTATGTTGAAGGTGAAGACCGGGTGCAAGTTTGACTTATGAACCTCATCAACTTGGAAGAGAAGAGGAATATGACCTTGGAACATATGTAAAAGCATCAATTTTTCATCAAGCGGTGGTTTGAAAAGAGAGCCACCATCAAAGCCTTCAGGATCTCTGACCTTTTCTTCATGTTGAATAAGGCAAAAGAAAAGTCGGGAAAACACACCAAATTAATTTTAGAAACTGTGGATGGGTCCCTATCAAATATCAGAAACCTTGGGAGAAAACACTTTCACGATAAGTGCTTTAGATAAGGAGTTGGTCCCATTACAGTCAATGGGAAATTACTCAAACATTATTTTGGGTCCTAGAAGAGGATCACCTTTTTGTCTTGTGTATTATAGTTTTGTTCCTTTTTCTTTTCTTTCTTTGTTTTATTTCCTTTTTTATTTTTTCGTTGTTTCCGCCTTTCACATTTTCTTTTGTTTGGGCTCAGTGTTTTCTTGTCTTGGGTCAGTCTATTTTGGGTCCATTCAAAGTAGTCCTTAAGAAAGGGAGCAGAGGTATTTCTTATTAAAAATATCCAAAGAAATGTATGATACAAAGATCGTTCTCAGAGGTCAAAAGTGGTGGTATCTTCCATCAAAAACCAAGGAGATGTTCGACATAGATCATCCTAATCAAAAGATACACTAAAATTAACACCTGAGAACATTGGTTTCTTAGGCAGTTGTTAGCCATAATCAGTGCTAGCATGTTGAATCAGGTACCCAACAATCCCCAAATCCCTTTTTGTCGACACGAGAGAGTGAAAAAATGAATAGGAAAGGAAAGGGGGAAAAGATAGAGAAGTTGATGAATCATTCAAATGATGGTAGCCAAAATGGTAATCACAATCTCAAAACCTAAGTGGCACTGCTCAGGTTTCTCAAAAGAATAAAAATAATGTATATGTTCAAAGAACAGCCCACTCAAAGTCACGAATGGACCATTCTGGACACCAGTGAAAAGAGAAGAATTATTTCCAAGAAAAATCATCCACATACCTCACAAACTCCAAATACCATCGTGTGATAGAGAAGGGTGACTCTATAAACCTCTACCAGGGCTATGGATGCCCAACCAGTAGTAGAAAAAGGTTAGATTGGGACTCAGAGAATTTTTTTTTGGGGCTATGGATGCTTGAATAGCACCAAAGCTCTTTCCAGGAAGCCCTTATCAACATAAAAAATGCTAGAGATAGCTGACGATCATTTGAGTAATCTCTTTCAAAGGTGAAGATATGAACTCACAATGTACACAAAGTGGATGATATAGTTGAAGGCTTCAACCTTGGGAGTTAATGAAAGAATGTTTCCACATATGGCTCTTTGTGTTCAACTCGTTGCAAAGTTCATTTCTAGAAGGGTTTTGTTGATAAATAAATGCCTTGGTCATTCCTCCCTTTTTTTGGGGGGATATTTGTTGTGGCTCCATAACACATACCCCATTTTTTTGGCTTTTTGGCCATGGAGACCCCCTTTCTTGTACTTTTTTTTTAAAACCTTGTCCTTTTGGATGCTTTTTGGGAGTCCTTTTGATGAAAATCTAAGTCCTTTTGGCCTTTCACAGTTTCATACTTTTGGGGTCTCTCGACCTCTAAAATCCCGAAAGCTTGAAAGTGTGTTTCAGCCACTGAAACACCAAAGTATGTGTGAAATAACCTCATTAAATGTGAGGCTATAAAGAGACATCACCTATTTTTTCTTCACTTTTTTTTCTATTCTCCGCCTCCTGAAGCTTCAAAAATCTTGTCTTGGGTGAGCACTTCTTGATGATTGTGCTTCTCGCCTTGGATCATGCTGCTAGTTCTCATGTTGTGCTTTGTTTTCCACCTTCTCTCCCTCCTAGTAGGTGGGTCTCTCAGACTCACTGTTAGGTTTAGGGATTCTATCATTTATTTGTTTCATTTTGGTCTTCCTTTGTCATTATTTTCCTCCCTTGTTTGTTTTCAAGCTTCCTTTTGTGAAGCTCGTTAGGGTTTTTAGACCTAGGTAATATGGTCTATCCTTGTCCTATTTTTTATTTGTTTGTTTTTTAGTTTTTCTTGTGTCATGTCAATTATAGGAGTTTTGATCTCTGAAGGCCGAAAGTCATCTCACTAGAGTCAAATCAAGCAGAAGACCAAATTTAACTAAGTATAGAATGAACCTCAATGTTTTGGCATTTCTCAGTTTCAGTGTTTTGCAACCTATGTCATCACCGAAGACTGAAACTCCGAAGGCAGGACCAACCTTCACACTTTCAGAGTTTTGCATGTTTGCAATTTAAAACATCCTACATCTCTACATTTCCAAACCTCAACTCTTTCAACCTCGTCCAAGATCCATCATTTCACACTTTTGCACTCTGAAAGCCTTTCACACTTTCGCAGTCTGAATTGTGAAAAACATCACCCAACCCCTATTCAAACCTCCTCTTCATAGTTTTATCCTTTCGGAGTCCACTCCTATCTTTTATGTCCACAATTCTAAGTGGCCAAATATTTCATAAGATGATTTTGGATAATTCTGAGTAGTTGCTCCTGACCCTTAGAGTTTTAGTTTCTGTTTTATGCTTTCCTTTAAACAATTGTTTTTAATAAAGTACTAATGTTTGCATGCTTTCTTGCAGGAATGTCAGAAAGGATCATTGGATCGTCCATGAAGTACCTATTCAAAGGGTACCACATGTCTTGAAAGGTCAGAAATAACCACAGTAAGGTTACTGACACCAGCATCAAAAATGTCAATTGGAATGAATTCCTAATCAAATGTGCCAAACCCAGTGGGAGGTCATCTGACTGCACTGCCATAGTACTGTCAAGTTTAGTGAATGTGGCTGCACACCTAGTCTTAGTTTTATCCTCAGAATTGATTATGACCTTGGCACACCACTATGCACTAGATGAGAGGGTAGTGAAGAATAGAGTAAGAGAAATTGTCTTAGACCTTTAGCCAGATAACATCGATGATGTCTTCCACCTTTCGATGGGCATTGACAGATATTATGATTTCTCAATCAAAAAAGGCTTAGATTAGTTCAAGAATAACACCTTGGAGGTATATGACATAGTGAACCAATAATACTTGATCCAATCCCTCCCAAAGAACAAGCTTGATAAGATATATATGAGGAGAGGGTACCTAAAGGATGATATTCAGGCAGCCATCATGATGCTCAACAGATTGTATGGATTGCCCTAGTCCATCTAGCTTGAACATTGGATGATCATACTGATTGAGAAGATTAAGGGGCGAAGGGCCAGGTTTGATTGGGCCACCATCCTAAGCGATAACCTGGATGGACAATTAATTTTAGTAAAGAACAACCCCAAGTTCTACATGACATCATACATTGCATATTTATTAGTAGTAAGGGAAAAGTACCTGGGATTGGTAAAACAAGGAGCCTTTGGGAAACCAAATGCATGGCCCTTCACAGTGTATCCCAGATTGATAAGGAAAGAAAAGATGGATGAAAACAACCAAGATTACAGGATTGTTAACGATGCATTCATCTTTTCAATCATCCACTCAATTAAGGGTGATTATGCAAAGAGACTATCAAAAGAGGAAAACACTAAGGTAAAGGCAATAGGGGCCTTCTACATTTAGTTTAAAACCTTTACCTACATTAGAGTGGCTGGGTGAACCTTTCCCCAAAGAAAATTCCTAGATACCCTTATAACTAGGTAATTATCATAGAGATGGCCATACAGCTCGTTGATGCTTATGAGCTTATTAAACACAAGAAGAAGCACTGCAGGGACTTTCCTATTTCAATTGGCCCATACACCTTGTGAGATATGAAGGTATGAAATTCCATTGCATTTGATTGGGATGAATTCCCATTATTGTCTCTAAAAGATGGGGTTAGGCCAAGGTTTGATCCCATTGGTACCTATAGCCACATCATGGGCATACACTACATTCACGAGCCTCACCAAGAGGAGCACTGGATGAATTGTCTAGATGATCATGAAGTCAGGGTTTGAGAGTATTACAGAATGTCCCTAGTTTAGGCACAAGCTACCCTAGAGATCAACATTCTACCCAAGGCATGGGAAAAGGAGCTGAATGAGGTACTTGACCCACTATAAAATAAAGATAAGGTGTATACAAGACCCATATTAAATACTGAGGTAGACAAAGATGAGAATGATAGCATGGAATTCAAGGCCAGACACATGGTTAAGGCCACTACAAATTGGATGAGGCCTTTCAAATTGATCCCATGCCAATGACGCCACAATTAAACCCACCACCCAAAGTGGATAAGGTACAAGGAGAAAGGGTAAAGGTACCTTAGTTTAAGAAGGCAACCCCTCATAAATAAAGAATAGTGTATGGGCATGAACAACTAGTGGTGTGCAACCCCAATCCTAAGCGTAAACCATAGAGGACAAGGATGAATAGAAACATATTCCCACCTTTGGATAGATCCCTATAAATTCAAGAAGAGATCCCCACCACCAGTCTATCTCCTAATGTAGAGACTACAAAACCTCTGGGCACATCAGGAGAGAGAAAGAAAGTGTATAATAGGAAGAGAGACACCGCATCCCCATAGTTAGAAAATATGCTAGAAGAACCATAAGAGGAAGGAGGAGAAGAGGAGGATGTACCATTAGTAAAAAGAACAAGGTCAAGGACTACTATCTCAAAGAAGAAAGTATTGGAAAAGGACACCTCCATTTATGGAGAAGAAAGGGCACAGGAAGAACAAGGAAACTCCCGAGATTCCCTTGGTACTGATGAATTCCTTATGTCTGATTTCTAGAATCTCATAGGGTTTGAGGATCAAGGGATGGATGCATTGCATCATTCAAGGAAATTTAATGTGGAAGGGGAGGTACCCCTAATCCCTAAGGTTATCCTTACTCCACCCCCATCTCATTTCACTAATCCCATAGTGAAAATACCACTCGTGGGAACAGATGCAAGCAAGGAAGGGGACACTGAAGATTTTCCCTCTAGCCTATATTTTGAAGCCACATACAAAGAGGTAGAGGCACAAGCTATTTAGGGGTCCTCAACTTCCAAAACCTCAAAAATAGCCCAAGAAGAGTCACTCCAAGATACACAAGGAGATAAGGATGTAGCGAAAGGCTCAGATCTTGTAGATACTCATACTTCCACTCCTCCACCTTCATTTCACACTTCCATGCCTCCATCATCATTTCATACTTCCACTCATCCACCTTCATTTCCAACTTCCACTCCTCTGCCTTCACTTCATACTTCCACTCCCCTACCTTCACTTCCTACTCCTACTCCTCTGCCTTTAATTCCTACTCCTACTCCTCCACCCTTTTTTCCCATATCCTCTTTGGACTCAACTTCCCAAATAAATTTGGTTTCAAAGATAGTACCAGCCTTTCAAACAAAGCAAAGGTCAGCAAAGAGTGTTCAGGACGAAATACTGACAAGTATTTTGAAAGATGTGGAGAAAGACCAAGATGAAACATGACACACAAGAGAAGAGAGTACTCTACTAGAATAATAAGAAGAAATACAAGATTTCACTTTGGGGGATAAATATGAAACCTTGGAAGAAGAGGTACATAAAGAAGAGGGATCAAAACTTCAAGAAGAAAAAAAGGAAGCTGAGGAGGAGATGGTAGCATAGTAAACAACAGGGAAAAACCAAGTATTGCACATTGCTCCTTACGTGCCTATTACTACCTTTATTAAACCAACATGGTTTACTAAAGAGATTCATCCAAGGAAGAGAGTCTATACAGAAGAGGAAGAGGATACATACACATCCTTCTTAGGTCAATCCTTCCACCAAGCATAGTCAAGTGTGCCTGCAAGGACAATGTCCCATGTCACTTAGGATAATAAGGGCCAATGGAAAGTGTAAGTGCTAGTCCCTACAACCGATGCCAACCAAACAGAAATAACCCCATAGGATTACACTTTTGATGAGGTTGCCTACAAGAGAAGGGAGCAAAACATTGGAAGCTCTAGGGCTGAAGCATGCTCTCAGCTTTATGGACAAAGATGAAGAAAAGATAAAATCACTAACTGAGCAGAATGATGCATTTAGGAAATTCATTTTTAAATTGGTGGGTCCCATTGACCCAAGCTGTCTAGAAGCCTCATTATAGGCTGTCTCATTAAAGAAGGCCACCCTAGAAGTACCAGAAGGAATGACACATTGTTTTTCACAAGCATGTATGGACTGGAAGGTATATTTATAGTAGTTGGGAGAGAGAATCATTAGAGCTATTTTGAAACCTTTCAGGACCATTCTCAAAGAGGCTACCAAGCTCGTAGATATGATGGAGGATGAATAAGGATTGAATCTCCAATTAAGAAGATGGCAGAAAGTGCTTAAGGACCTGAAGATAGTGAAGAAGAAACACTTCCAAATTCTGGTAAAATTCTATGTGGGGGCATAACTGGATAATTTTGGGGTATGGACTAAAAGCATAAAAGAGACAATAAATTATGCATAAATGGTGCAAAAGAACCTAGGCTAATATCCAAGATAGTTTAAATTTTGGCTTGTATTGACCTTAGCCAAGTCAGTAGAGTTTATCTTTTGACCTTAGAAGGTCTTGCATGTTTTTTCCTAGGTGGATTAGACTAGGCTCAATCCAACCTAGATGTTTAATGCTTTACTAGTGGATAGTGGCGCTAGATTAGGCCTAAAATGGGAAAATGGGTCTTAAATCCTTTAAGGCTTGGGAAAGGGTAGAAATATGCTTAAATTAGTTCCTAGGATGTTTCTACATCATTATAGGTTGGTTAGAGACCCTTAGCATTAATGTTTCTCAAAGTTGTAAAAGTTTTCACAATGTTGCTTGACAACATTTTAGCAACTTTTAATGTTGCATGCCAAAAATTACAAGAATTGGATTCTCTTTGAAGAATCATTATGGTTATTTTCCATAATGACCTAAAATCAAGGGTAAGGCATATTAAGACATCTAGGATCCCATTTCTTGAGACTTGTGAGGGATGTAATGCAAGTTTGGATGTGAATAGAAGTAGAGAGTTCTGGTTTTCAGTGACAGTAAACTTGAATTGTGTTTAAGTGAAATTTTATGGATTGAACTATGAGAGTTAGTGTTGAATCTAAGTAGTAGAAGTTTTTATAATAATTTTCTATTCAGTAGTGTAGTGTATTTGAATTCGTTAGAGTAGGTTTTGAAATTTTTTTGTAGATAGTATAGTTGCTCGTGTAGTTTAGATTGTTTTGGGTTTTATGGCTCCCCCATAGTTCTCCACCATACAAATCATCATGACCCTAAGGAATATGGTAGGGGAGTCATTGAAGTTTGTTTGTGTGGAAGGAGGAGCTCAGAAGAGAAATTTTTATATTTTTGGGATCATGTCCTAGGCAAGATCAGTGTGCCCGGCTAGGTGCATGACAAAGAACAGTTGGTGTGTAATTGCAGGGGAAAGAGAGGAAGCATATAACCAAGCAAGGTTTCAAAGAGGTAGATGTCATATAGAAACCTAGCAGTGAGATTAGGCATTGGCCAATCCATTTAGGTAGATTTCCAAGTAGAAATTAGAGGACTGCATATTTATAGCCCAATTAGCCCTACATTTCAGGAATCCACTGTACGGATGCCTTAGGAACCTAAGACCACTAAAATATTCAAGGTCTTGAAAAAGATATCTAAATTTCAAGTTAGTGTTTGGGGTTATTTGGAATTTTTGAGAAAGAATTGAGAAAAGGACTCTGTTTAGGGCTAGTAGACCAATTAGGCCTATTAGGCCAAAACCATAGTCAATCTTGAACTTGATTGAGAAAGAATTAATGAATTGTTCAAATGGGATCATTGGGAAGACAAATAGTTGTTTCAATGATGAATACACCACCTAAAACACTTATGATGACAATGTGGTGAAGTTGCACTTGGAGAAATCCAAGGAGGAGTGAATAATTGAAGTACACTTAATGATAGTTACCCCTCAAGGTGAAGCACAAGGAAACCAACTCATAGAGTTGAGTTAGTGAAGTCTTAGGCCAGTAGAGAAAATACTTGTGAGGTCCTATATGTGAGTTTAGGATATTGAGAAGGTTAGGGAAGATTGAGTCCTAGATAGTGTTTGTGCAAGCACACCTTGGATGGTACCTATCATATTAGTATCAGAGCATTTCAGATTTGGCTTGTGGTTAATGTTCCAACCAGCAGAGTCAGTATGAGAGTCTATAATGGTGACTAATGAAGAGTTGGAAAATAAGGTAGATGAGAAAGAAGAAGAGAATAGATTGCTCAAAGACAGATTGACACAATTGGGACACAAAGTGGACCAAGTGGAATAAAAGACTGAAGAAGTGAAGGATAAGGTTGAAGAGAAAGGTAAGGAGATTGCCATAGATGATGAGGTCCCTGAAGCTGAACCTGTCCTCACTAAGGAACCATTCTTGAAAGAACTAAAGGATTTGAGTGGTAAATCACTAGGAGTTCCTATCTTCAGTGGAAAGATGGAACCAGAGAGTCCTAGATTGAATAGAGGGACTAGAAAATCACTTTGAGTGTGATGGCATAACATAAGCTCAAAAGGTAAAGGTAGCTAAGTCAAGACTTTGAGGGTCTTCACTCACTTGGTGGAAGTTTATCCAAGATGAGAGAGAGAAAGAAGGAAAGAATCCCATTGTTACATGGAAGGCTATGGTAAAAAAAATCAGAGATGCCTATGTACCTGAATATTATGAGATTCAGTTACATACAAGGAGACAAAGTATGAGACATAAAGACTTAGATGTGAACTCTTATACTGAAGAGTTTCAAAGGCTATGCATGAGGTCTCGAGTTGCAAAAGATGAGAAGGTAAAGGTAGATAGATACCTTAATGGTCTCAAGTGGACTATACAAAATGAAATGAGTCTCTTGACTCCTGGTACTATTACAAAATTCCACCAAGCTACAGTAAAAGTATAAGAGAAGCTAAGGAAGAAGCAAGACTCAAGCACCACCAGAGGTAGAGGAAAAGGAAGAGACAATAGAGGACAAAGAGGTGGATATGGTGGTAGAAGTTCTGAGACAAAAGCTCAAAGAGAGACCAAACTTACTGAGCAACAAGAAGGAAGTTCAAACATAGGAAACTCCAATAGAGGAAGGAACTCTAATAGAAATTAGAGAGGAAGAAATAGTGGTCAAGGTAGAGGTTCTTACTTTTAAACTATGAAGTGCTACCACTGCAACCAAATGGGACACCCTGCATATAGATTTCCAGAGAAAGGCACCACTTCCCAAGGAAATTACAAGAGGGTAAACTTTGTTCAAGAGGAGTCTAGTGGTGGAAGTAAACACCCTGAGGTACCTCTAGAGTTAGAAGAAGGAGAGAACTTGATGATGAGAAGGACATTAATCAAGGAGCCAGTTAAAGAGGAAACTAGTCAAAGAAGGTCATTGTTTAGAGTGAAATGTAAGATGATGGCCAAAGTTTGTAGAGTCATCATAGAATCAGGGTCTACTGACAATATAGTGTCAGAGGAGGAAGTCAACAAAATGAAGATGAAGAGAATACCTCATACCAACCCATACAAAGTCACTTGGTTGAACAAAGGACAACATGTCCTTGTGAATGAACAAGCATGGGTGGAATTTTCAATTGAGATATACAAAGAAAAAGTGTTGTGTGAAATCCTACCTATGGATGCATGTCACCTAATACTTGGAAGGCCATGGAAATTTGACAGACAGACCATGCATGATGGATCAAAAAATTCTTATTCTTTCAAAAAGGACAATGTGACTTTCAAGATACACTCACCATTAGAGGAAGGAGAGATGAGGTCATCATGCCCCAATATTCTTATGGTCAGTAAGAAGGAGTTCATAGAAACCTTAGAGGAAGGAGATGGAGTAGGATTTGAACTTGTGTTGAAGCCAAAGGAAGATAGTGCAGACAAGACAGTCAAGAAGACAAAGTTGCCTAAAGAAGTGCAGGAGATGTTTTAGAAGTATGAAGGAATTGTAAGTGATGGAAAACCATCAAACTTACCCCCTAAGAGAGCTATTAGTCACCAATTTGATTTTATCCCAGGAGCTACCATTCCTAGTAAGGCAGCCTATAAGATGACCCCTCAACAAAATGAGGAAATAGCCAAACAAATTCAATAACTCCTAAGACAAGGTTTCATTAGGAAAAGCATTAGTCCTTGTTTCGTGCCCACCATCTTAGCACACAAAAAGGGAGGAACTTGGAGGATCTATACTGATTCAAGATCAATAATCCGGATTACCATTAGGTATAGGTTCCCTATCCCTAGGATAGAAGACCTAATGGACTATCTAGGAGAAGCCAAAATTTTCACTAAGATTGACTTAAAGAGTGGATACCACTAAATTAGAGTCAATGAGGGAGATGAATGGAAGACAACCTTCAAAAGCACAGAAGGTTTGTGTGAATGACTGGTAATGCCATTTGGGCTATCTAATGCCCTATATACATTCATGAGACTTATGAATGAAGTCCTAAAGGACTAAATTGGAAAATTTGTGGTATTATATCTAGATGATATAGTCATCTATAGAAAGACAAAATAAGAGCATCTCAGACATTTGTAGATTGTTTTCAAGAAGTTGCATGAAGAGGAGCTGATGATAAACTTGGAAAAATGTGAATTCATGAAGTAGGAGTTGGTGTACCTTGGGTTTATATTGTCTCAAGGAAATCTAAAGATGGATCCAAGAAAAGTAGAATAAATTCTCAACTGGACTACTCCAAGAATTACTACAGAGGTTAGCAATTTTCATGGTTTGGCCCAATACTATAGGGAGTTTATTAAGCAATTCAGTGTTATTTGTGCCCCTATGTTAGATACTATCAAAGGAGGGATGAAAACCAAATTTTTTTGGAGTGAAGATGCTAACCATGGATTTGAATTGTTGAAGAAGAAGATTTCCACTCAACCAATCCTAATACTGCCAAGTTTTGAGAGATTATTCATAGTGGAGTGTGATGCTAGCAATGTGGCCATTGGAGCTATTTTGAGCCAAGAGGGAAGACAAGTGTCTTTCCACAGTGAAAATATCAATGATGCTAAGAAGTACTCTTCTTATGACCTAGAGATGTATGATCTAGTCCAAGCACTAAGGAAATGGAGGCACTACTTGCTTTCAAAAGAGTTTGTGGTCTATTCAGACCTTCAAGCACTTAGTTTCCTGAATTCACAAGACAAGCTCAGTCAAAAACATATGAAGTGGGTATAATATCTGTAGGCATACAATATCAACATTAAGCACAAGAAGGGGCTACAAAATAAGGTAGAAGATGCTTTAAGCAAAAGATCCTTGCCTGTACAAGAGATACACCTGCAGAGCATGGGTATTGAGAACTTCAAAGACCTATATGCAGAAGATGCAGACATTGCCGACATCTATAAGGTATGTCAAGAGTACAAAAATCATGTTCATAGTGAATTCTATGAATATACTATGCAATGTGATATATTGTTTAAGGGAATTCAATGATGTGTCCCTAGGGGATCAATTAGGGAAAATCTAATTCAAGAGAAACACAATGGTGCACTTAGTGGGCATTTTGGTGTCAATAAGATCCAAGAGTTAGTGTAGAGGTTTTACTTTTGGCCTAAAATGAATTTGGACATTAGGAAGTATGTAGAAAGTTGTTTGGTGTGTGAGAAAGAAAAGGGTACATCTTCCAATGCAGGCCTTTACCAACCTCTTCTCATCCCAAATAGACCATGGAAATGCTTAAGTATGGAATTTTTTGTGGGGTTACCAAGAACCAAACATGGATTTAACAGTATATATGTCATAGTAGATAGGTTTAGCAAGATGGCCCATTTTGTACCTTGCAAGATAGTCCATGATGCAAGTCAAATAGCTCACCTATTATTCAAGGAGGTAGTCAGAATTCATGGGTTACCATTGAGCATAGTGTCAGATAGAGATACAAAGTTCATGAGCCATTTTTGGAAGACCCTATGGAAAAAGCTAGGAACCAATTTGTCCTTTGGGTCTTCATATCACCCTCAGACTGATGGTCAAAATGAGATGGTAAATAGGAGTTTAGGTAACCTACTAAGGTGCTTAACTAAGGAGTATGGTCAAGCATGGGACCAACTTATTGGATAGGCGAGTATGCCTATAATGACACTGTCAACAGAACTACAGGGAGAAGCCCCTTTGAAATCATCTATGGACTACACCCAAGGGGGATATTTGAACTCAGATAACTAAAGGATGGAGCCAAGCGTAGTGGCTATGTACAATATTTTGGACATTCTATGCAAGAAGTGCATGAGACAATGAGAAGGACATTGATTGAGAATACAGAGAAGATAAAGAACAAGGTGGATGAGAGAAAAAGGGATGTCCAATTCCAAGTGGGGGATCTAGTAATGGTCCATCTAAACAAGGAAAGATTAAAGAAATGAGTGCCTCATAAGCTACCGATGAGAAGGATTGGACCATGTACCATTCTGGCCAAATATGGCACCAATGCATATAAAGTAGAACTACTAGAGGATAGTTGTTTATCTCCTATGTTTAATGTGGTAGATTTGGTCTTATATAAAGGACCAATACTAGATCTAGAATAGAGTCTTACAAAGGTCATAAAGGAGGTAGAAGACCTAAACTTGATCCCCACACCACCTAAGAAGGTAGAAATGATACTTGACTCCAGGGCCTACAAGAAGACCAAACAAAGAACTTATTATGAGAATTTGATTAAATGGCATGGAAAAGGGGATGCAGAGGCAACTTGGATCAAGGAGACTGATTTCAAGAAGTTGGGAGTGGATTCCAACTTACACAATCCAAGGATGGATTGAAATCTTTTCATTTGGGGATGATGGTGCAGGACCACCTAGGCTAATCTCCAAGGTAGTTTAAAATTTGTCTTGTAATGACCTTAGCCAAGATAGTAGGGTTTACCTTTTGAACTTAGAAGGTCTTTCATGTTTGTTCCTAGGTGGATTAGACTAGGTTCAATTTAACCTAGATGTTTAATGCTTTACTAGTAGATAGTGCTAGATTAGGCCTAAGATGGGAAAATGGTTCTTAAAGTCTTAAAGTCTTGGGAAAGGGTAGACATATTCTTAAATTAGTTCTTAGGATGTTTCTAAATCATTCTAGGTTGGTTAGAGACCCTTAGCATTAATGTTGCTCAAAGTTGTAAAAGTTGTCACAATGTTGCTTGACAACATTTTAGCAACTTTTAATGTTGCATGCCAACAATTACAAGAATTGGATTCTCTTCAAAGCATCATTATGGGTAGTTTCCATAATGACCTAAAATCAAGGGTAAGGCATATTAAGACATCTAGGATCCCATTTCTTGAGACTTGTGAGGGATGTAATGCAAGTTTGGATGTGAATAGAAGCAGAGAGTTCTGGTTTTCAGTGACAATCAACTTGCATTGTGTTTAAGTGACATTTTATGGATTGAACTATGAGAGTTAATGTTGGATTTGTGTAGTAGAATTTGTTCTAATAATTTTCTATTCATTAGTGTAGTTGATTTGAATTCATTAGAGTAGGTTTTGAAATTGTTTTGTAGATAGTATAGTTACTGGTGTAGTTTAGACTGTTTTGGGTTTTATGGCTTTGCCATAGTTCTCAACCTTGAAAATAATCACGGCCCTAAGGAATATGGTAGGGGAGTCATTGAGGTTTTTTTTTGTGGAAGGAGTATCTCAGAAGAGAAATATTTCTATGTTTGGGATCATGCCCTAAGCGAGATCAGTGTGCCCGACTAGCTGCATGACAGAGAATAGTTGGTGTGTAGTTGCAGGGGAAAGAGGGAAAGCATTGAACCAAGAAAGGTTTCAGAGAGGTATAGGTCCTGGAGATACCTAGAAATGAGATTAGGCATTGGAAAAACCATTTAGGTATATTTCCAAGTAGAAATTAGAGGACTGCACAATTATAGCCCAATTAGCGCTACATTTCAGGAATCCACTGTAGGGATTCCTTAGGAACCTAAGACCAATAAAATATTCAAGGTCTTGAAAAAGGGTATCTGAATGTCAAGTTATTTTTTGGGGTTATTTGGAAGTTTTAAGAAAGAATTGAGAAAAATACTTTGTTTAGGGATAGTAGACCAATTAGGCCTATTAGACCAAAACCATAATCAACCTTGAACTAGATTGAGAAAGACTTAATGACCTATTCAAATGGGATCATTGGGAAGAGAAATTGTTTTTTCAATGATGAATACACCCCCTGCAACACTTATGATGACAATGTGGTGAAGTTTCACTTGGAGATATCCAAGCAGAACTGAAGAATTGAAGTACACTTAATGATAGTTACCCCTCAAGGTGAAGCACAAGGAAACCAACTCATAGAGTTGAGTTAGTGAAGGTTTATGCCAGTAGAGAAAAGACTTGTGAGGTCCTAGAAGTGAGTTTAGGATCTTGAGAAGGCTAGGAAAGATTGAGTCCTAGATAGTGTTTGTGCAAGCACACCTTGGATGATACCTATTAGTAAACAAGGTCCACCAAAGACATAAGGAAGTTATGATGTGGGTAGACCAAATAAAGGATTTATTCACAGGAATAGATTTGGAGTTATATGAGGATAATGATAGACAATTTTTGTCTCCGGTAAAAATCATTGTGCTATAGTTCAAGGGGATTATGGAGGGAGTCAATACAAAGGAATATCTCCATCAACTCTTCATATTCAAGGAAGAGATGCAAAGGATGTTTGGTCATGAAGAAGATATTAAATTATTTTCTTCCAAGTTGACTGCCTCCAAAGAAAGACAAGAGTAGTGCCTGATTAATGTGTAAGAGGTAGACTATGGAGAAGTGCAAGAAATAGTGTAGAGGCTTCAAGATGCTCACTCAGATATCTTCCTAGACTGACTGTCCATTTTGGGGACTTAGTCAAATTTTGCAGTAAGGGATTTTGACAGAGTCATTTTTTGAAGCCTCAGAATTTCAACCTTTCGGCCTCCAAAACTCTAAAATTTTAGAGGGCCCAAAAGATTTCATCTACACTTAGTTTTTTTTAGCCTCTTGGTTTTTGGAGCAAAGGTCTAGGTCTGAATTTCTGGTCTATTCCAGTGTGAAGAAGATATTTGCATGAAGAAGAATTATTAGATCAAATTTATTGTGGACTAAGGTTTATTTTGGTTTAAATGGAAGTTATCGATTAGTTTTCCATGCAAAGAGAATCCCAGGTGAAGAGTTTAAGGAAGAGCTCAAAGATCAAAGTGAAGACTCTAGTTAGAAATGGTGGAGCTCCAGTTCAATTCTTTCTTCTTCTGAGCAAGTTTTACCCAAATTCTAAGGGAAAACCAAATATCAATGGATCAATAATCCTTGCAAGCTTGATAATAGTTAGTTTAGTAGTAGTTTAGCTTTGTTAATCTTTATTTTCAGATTTGTTTCACCATTTTAGAGTAATTGAAATCCTAGTTTTGGGGTTCAGAGTTTTGTAAATCAAAGAACTATATATTGTATCAAAACAATGTAATCAAGGTCAGATATTTTATGCAATAAATATATACAATTGGTGCTTCATTCACAATGTGATATTGTCTAAAGTCTATAGGAAATTAATGAATTTGTGTTCAGTTGTTCATTTCTTTCAAAGATATTATTGTGTTTGGATCTGTAATTGAATTAGATTAGAGTTTGTTGTTGTTCATCGATCTTGATCATTTAAAAATTTGGGTAGAATATATAATCATTATAGGGGTTTAGCATACATTTTACAACATTAGTGAAATACATGCATTGATAAACTAAACAAAATACAAAAGTACTAAAGTTTATTTTACAGCTTGAAGTCTTGAAAGAACTAGAAAAGACATCCTCATCAACATTCATATTTATCTTCAATTGAGCTTAGCAAGTGGTTGTACCACAAACACAAAGAACCTTGGGAATAACTTTGTTATTCTTTCAAGAGAGGAAACCAGATCTTGAACTCCTAGAAATTGACTTGTGTAAAACAAGACTCAACATATATGTTGTGAGGTATATACTAATGCAAATGAGGATGGTTCAACATACCGTTCATGTACACATTGAAATAATAGATGCCATGGTTCCACTATAGAGGATGTGTCCCTCACTAACGACCTGATGACCATGGTGTTTTCTGGAGAGTAGATGCTAGTGTGTTTATTTGTGTTTATGAAATGTTATTAATTAATCACCTAAATATTATAAAATTAAATAAATTTTTATTTATAGAATAATTTAAAGTGATATATAAATAATATGCATTGTAGGGTGCAGTAGGTGGTGCGAGTACACCATGTAGTGTTCATTCGACTCCACATGCATGGGTAGCTTCGACACGTGAGGTAAATTTTTTTAAATATTGTTAAAAATAGAATAATACATTGGTTTCAAAATATTTTTTGTTAATATGTATATTTATTTGGTGTTTTATAGGGCTCGTGAGGGGCTCAAATGTCCCAAGTTGATGATATCATGCTTTTGGCCATTGATTTTGGCCTAGAAAGCTTTGGAGTATAATATTTTTCACATCTCTTATTTACAATTTTAATTGAACTCATCCGAGTAATTTAGATTTAGATTTTTTTAAACTTAGATTTAATATTATATATTCATTTCTCTTGTGTTAATTTTGTTTCTATTAGGTTATCCCACCTTTCTCAAGGACATCTCATGTGTGAAAGACATCTTCCAACATACCGAGATAGAAACAGATATCCTTGCGGACACCCAAAGGAAAAAGGTAACTTAGTACAATTTAAATTTAAATGTTGAAATGTATTATGATTAAACATGTGCATGTAGATATTGATGAATGCACCAAATTTATTTATTCTATATACATAAACAATTAGGGTTTACATAATTAATGAATGCACCTGATGTCGCTGAGGTCCAAGAGAGGGAAGAGGTAACATTTTCATATTCACTTTCGATTTCATTATTGTTTGTTCAAAATCTCTAAATCCTTCCTATATGAATATAAAATATGTTATCATTTTTCATACATGAAATGGTTATAGCTCCTTCATCAGCGACAATGCCTCCTAAGAGTACAGGAGAACCATCTGAGGCTCTAGTATGAATTTGTTCTATATATGTTAAACATATGCATTTAGATATAAGTACATGCATTTTTTGTTTTTTAGTGTTTGTCAACAAATTTGGGTTATTAACTTGTATTAATTGTCTTTTACCTATTGCAACCCCCTTCACAACTTCCCACAGATACTCTACCATTCCAATTTTTTATAAGTCCCAATTGTCAAAGATGGGTTCTAGCACAATGGAGGGAAGATGTATGTATATATTCTTAGTTTAAACCCACTTGTTAAATACTTTTGGATTGCTTATTTTTTGTTTGAAATCCCTAATTCCTTCCTCTATGACTATAACATATTTTATCACTTATTATACATGAAATGATCGTAACTTATTCATCAGTGAATGTGCCTCCTACGATCATAGGAGATCCATCTAAGGCTTTGGTATGCATTTTTATCTTTTTAGTGTTTCTTGACATATATGTTATTAACTTTTATTAATCTTGTTTTACCTGTTACAACCCCCTTCATGAATTCCCACAAATCCTCTACCTTTCCATTTTTGTTAGGAGTCTCTTTCTCCCAAGAAGGGGCCCATCAACTTTACTGCATAGCCCAAGTGTAAAACAAATAGATGAGGTAATAAAAAATTCAAATGCAAACAAATTATAGTACAATATTTAGTTATTTTGAGAAAAGATATCTGATTCAACATTTGAATTATTCTTGTGCAACCACCTACAGAGCCACGTACTGCTTTGAAGAGGCTTGATTTTGATGATCCACAATAGTCATAGATATTTATAGAGACATATATTTCTATTTGTGGTCATTGAAGGACCAATTTATGTATATATTTGACATTTGTATTGTATATATCAACCTTGACATGACACATGCCACATTTTTAGAACTCTATTATTGACTTGGCATTTATGCCATTTTTGTATATGTACATAATTATTGTTCATTTTGATATATATGAAAGTTTATATTAGATCCAATTTTTTCATTATGTGTATATCTTTATACTTCAAAACTTAGTTATTTGCAATTGAAATGTGATTCAATTTGTTCATCTTGTGGATGTCTCGATACTTTGAAACATACATATTTACAATTTAAATGTGATCCAATTTGTTCATTCTATGCAACTCATATGGCATATAATTTTAAATTTTTATTTAATATAATATAATATAATGCAAACATATTTATTATTGGAGTCATATTGTGCTTATGAATGAATGAAATTCAGACACAAGTGCCATCAACATTGCCAAATTTCATTGTTGAAACACACATTGGGAATGATCAATTTCATATATCTACCTCTTTGGACACATTTTGACATGCTTCAACACATAAAAATTGTCAATTTTGTCTATTTGAACTTTTCCTAGGCAATTGAAGTAAATGTTTTGGTTTGGGAGAGTGTTTAGAGGGTAGGTGCCTTGTAAAATAGGCCTAATTGGCCCTTGAATACCTGAAATCTACAATTTTTGAGAATTTTTTCCAAAACATGACATGTCAAGTTTTGCATATGTTAGGTGTCTCTCAAATGGTTATCTAAAAAGGTTAATTTTTTATATGAGAGGTGAACGTGTTAGGAGTTATGAACTAAAAAACTCAGTTTTGAGGGCTACAAGGAACAAACCTTCATTGTGAAGGAATGTAGCCCATATTGCATTTTGTTCATTGTGGGTATGAAGAGACTCCTTGATCACATCTGGTTAGAAAGGTTTACCCTAGGCATGGTCCCACGACACGCCAGAATGCTCAACAACATACCCTACCGACGATGTCCCTTGTGTACCGTAAGTGCAAAAAATTGTCAAACTTTGAGGGACTATTTATTGTTAACTATGGCACCTGCACATGATAATTTTGAACCTATATGGTTGTTTTAGGCCCCCCTATAAAAACCTATCTCAGTTTTTGAAGACTCAGAGTCATTTTTGTAGGGCAACAATTTTTTTGTTCGTGCAAAAAGTGTTAGATGCACTTAGGAAAAATTTGCCAAGTAACCCATATAATGTTATGTTCATTATGGGCATGAAAAAAACCTTGATCATGTTTGATTAGGTGGTTTTACCCTAGTTATGGTCTCACTTTTCCTCTCAACACGCCAAAACTCTCAACGACATACCCTACCAACGATGTCCCTTGTTTACCCTAAGTGCAAAAAATTGTCAAACTTTGATGGATTGTTTATTTCAAATAGTCGCACCTACACACAATATGTTTGAACCTATAGGGTCATGTTAGAACCCCCTACAATAACCTATCTCAATTTTTAAAAAATCAGAGTCATTTTTGTAGGGAAACAATTTTTTTGTTCATTCAAAAAGTGTTAGATGCACTTAGTGAAAACTTACCAAGTAGCCCATATCATGTTATGTTTGTCATGAGCACAACCCGACACCTTTATCACATCCATTTGGGTAGGTTTACCCTATGCATGGTCCCACTTTGCTTCTTGGAACGCTAGAAGGATCAAAGACATACCCTACCGACAATGTCCCTTGTGTACCCTAAGTGCAAAACATCATCAAAATTTGATGGATTATTTATTACAAAATGTGGCACCTACACACAATTTTTTTAACCTATAGGGTCGTGTTATGCCCCTCTAGAATAACCTATCTTGTATTTTGAATACTTGGAGTCATTTTTGCAGGGAAACACATTTTTGTTCATGTAAAAAGTGTCCGATGCACTTAGTGAAAAGTTGCCACGTAGCCCATATCATGTTCTATTCATTATGGGCATAAATAAACACCTTGATCATGTCTGGTTGGGTGGGTTTACCCTAGGCATGGTCCCACTTTTCCTCTCGGCATGCTATAACGCTCAGCGACATACCCTACCGACGATGTCCCTTTGTACCCTAAGTGCAAAAAATCTTCAAACTTTGAGGGACTATTTCTTGCAAATTGTGGTACCTGCACACAATCCGTTTGAACCTATAGGGTCATGTGATCCCCCCTATAATAACCTATCTTAGGTTTTGAAGGATCAAAGTCATTTTTGCAGGGTGGTGCAAGAGCACCCAATGTGCTATCATGCCTCCATGAGGGAAAATATGAGTCTTTTGTGTTTTGATTGTTTTCAAGGTCTTAATAAGGTCCTAGTGACCATTTTTAAAAGGATTTGGAGTCAACTCATATGTTTTGAAGTCACTTTGTACTCATGGTGCATAATTGACAAGAAACTATGTTGTCACAAAGGTGCAAATATGCCTTCCATGATAATTTATGGGATCAACAAACAAGTGATCTAGAGGAATATGGGGATCAACAAGTTTGCACTAAGTTTGTATGATTAAACCTTGACTGCTCAACATAATGTCTCTTGAATTCAACAATAAACAATGGCCCCAATCCTTAAAAATGACTCCAGGGCTTCCTCCAACCTTATCAAGGCATCTAACAAGATTAACATGATCAAACAATCATAATTTGACTGCCCATTTGTATAGTAAACTCCCTCTAATTCAATGAACTAACCCTTCTAGGCTAATTAGCCCTATCTTTTTTGTTTTTGGGCTCAAACTCTCAGACTTATCAAATGAATACCCAAACAAATTATAGATTTAAATGCCCTTTTTAAAGTCACAAAACATATCTCAAAACCATGTTTGTTTGCTTTGGACCAACCTTCCTAATATACAAAATTTGACATCTAAATATGCACATTACAACTCATTACCATTTTTATATACAAAATTTGGCCTCCAAATATGCACATAGAGAACCTCATGACCATTTATATATACAAAAAAGTGAATGTCAACATTTAACAAAAGTTATATACAAAATTGTCAAAATTATTCTACCATTTTGTAGAATTATTCTTCAAGATGGCCCAAATTTAATCAAGTGAACCTTTTGGATCAACTCTAACCCTTATTGTGTCAAGTATTGCCTCATGGTAAGATTCGTGAACTTTCCATAAATTTTTGTTAAGAGGTCTACCACAAACTTAATCAATTGAATATTTATTGCAACAACAAGGTTAGAGTAATGAAGAAAAAGAATTTTTGATAGGGTACCTGCATTTTATAGAGTGATAAGTTAATACCAAAATTAATGTACAGTATAATTAAATGAGTTTAATAGGTCTCAATACAATGACACAATAATAGTACCTTCAAAGCCATGTCCTTGTCACAACAACAAATCCTATTGGGTAATCAATACCCTCTCCATCAATGACTATAGTTGTCAATTTATTTTTGGCCTCAATACAATGACACAAAAAGTAATGTGTTCCTTATTCATTGTTCTCATCTACAATAACTACATATACATGACCCACATTTTATAGAAGGATAAGTTAATACCAAAATCAACCTAAAGTGTAATAAAACAAGTTTAAAATTGATTTCACCTAAGTAATAAATTGAGAAATTACTTGGTTTAACTAGGTCAGATACATGGTCAAAATCCATTGATGCTTCAATCTGGTTCAATTTTAGTGATCTAGGAAGTTGATATGTAACAAGGGGTTGTAAGGTCTACAAGACCATTGGTCAACCCACTCTTTTGATTCATATTTCATCCCACATAACATGCATACACTAAGAGCAAAAACATGTAATCTGTCTAGTATAAATAGCTAATGACGCTGCATTTGAACTTCTAAATGAATACATGTCACTTGGTCCTATAAGTGTACAACAATATAGATAGTTTTCAATGTTAGATTCACGTATCAACCAAAAATATCTATAAACCATAGACTTACCTACATTACGTGGTCCCATCGTAGAGTTACAACATTGCACAATTGATCCTACATCTATTAATACCGCACTACCTTCATACTTCAATTCCTCTCTGGTAATAGGTCTTTTTACACATGCTCCCACACCATCATGCTCTCCATTTCCATGCCCCACCTCATTGAAATTCCAAAAATGTTTCACACCACTTTTCACATGCATCCTAGTCAACTAGTAGAACATCCTTGCATTCATGAATTGTGAGGTGCAATTGTCCGATCATATTATGTGTTGGTTGTATCTTATATATATTTCCCTTAAACTATCATAGAAAACTATAAAAACTACTTGCACAAACTATGACGAATGAGTACGATCATCATTGATATAGAAGTGATACTCTCTTATAATTTTTTTTCCCCCCTCTGTACTATCATGTGCATGCATGAATGCTGTGTAAAAAAATTGTAACTTGTGTAGAGTGGCAATACATAGGTTGCACTTCATTTTGAGGTTTTAGTGTATAATTCTCAGAAAAATCAATGATAGAGACAATAATACTGAGGGGAAAAGTGTCCTTATACAACTTGAATTTCTCATCCAACCACCTAGCTCTATGTGTATAACCTATGTACTCATTAACTAGTTTCTCTAGAAAAATCTTCATAAAATTAGTTGCGCATATATCCCTTTTCACTAACTCACACCTCTTCAATTCTTTTCCATCTTTAATACCATATATGTCTGACTTGTATTTTCTAATAGAAACTAGTTTCTTACCAATTTCATGTGTGTTATCTATATGTAGGAATCTATGAAATTGCTGCAAACCACCACATGTAGGACAAAAACCTTTCAAACACATCATCTTATAATAAATGCAACCATTATCTTGAAATAAATTCTCTTGGTGACTTAGGAGGTGCTTGTAGACCACATTCCTACAAAACATCAGTAGTATGCAAAGTACAACATACATGATGATAAATAATATAATGCATGGAAAATTTAACATGGACCCTACAACATGTAGTACATGCATGATTAATCTTAACATAAAATGGTTTTGTCATCTCAAAAAATCTTTGACTAATTTTAATTTGAGGAAAGCTTTGAAGAAATTTTTTATAAAATTATGTTTGAGTCATATCAAAATAGTGTTTTGTATGCAGCTCATGATTTCTAAATCCAATTCATCTTCTAAAAACTTCTCTTTGGTTGGGTGAAACCCTTGTGTTGCCATGCCAAAATTTTTAAATTAATGTTTTTAGTGCATCAACAACAACCTTGTCCTTGCATGGGAATCTAACTGAGAATGCCCAAAGAGAATTAGTGTTAGGATCCTCAATTTTCTCTTGCCTCTCTAAGGCATTGTAATGTTGTTCTGCTTATCCTTAATGAATTTCTTGTTTTCTTATTAAACAATATTTTTTTCATTTCCTTTCCCATTATGGTTGATGTGAGGACACGTCGAGTAACAATAGCATCTTTAGTACATGATATCAAACCAATGGCTTGGTATGCATCAAATAGATTTCTCACAATGATTCTTTCACTATTATTTTTGGATGTTCTTAACCCCAAAAGTTTCAATGTCTCTTTAAATTTCATCTTTTAATCATTTCAACAACTAATTGGCATCTTCCACTTTGATTTAAGTTTTTAAAATAGTTATTCCACATTATTCTAACTATTCTTCTACAAGTTCTTTCATAAATTTTATTATTCATTGGCTTTAAAATATTTTCATCAATGTCAATTACAAACTTTGGTTTTCTACAAATTATTATGGGAAGTTTTAAGATTGGTGTTGTAACCACCCTAATTTTGTCTGCTCTGGCCATAGACCCTATTTTCCCTAACTGTGATCATACCCCTAATTATATCAAGACAATTCTTCGATTTATTAGCATAATTCATTTAAATCAAATTTAATATCCTAAGTGATCTAATCACTAAATTACATTAATTGCCTTAGCCAATTAAATTAAATCAATTCAATTCAATTAAAAATAAATAAAAAAATGGCTGGAGTAATTAATAAAAAGGAATTAAATAAATCCTAATTACAACTCCATATTTGCAAAAGGGAAAGTCAAATCCCTAGCCAATAAGAGTTAAATGACTTGTATCACCTCACATGTATCACCAAAGATTCAATCTCCACCTCTCTTCCACTTTCAATCCTAACCTCTCATTTACCAAATTATTCTATAAATGGAATGAATTTTAAGTTCAATTGGCCCCTAATTCTTAATTGTTAAAAGCAAACTTATGTTGCACATATTCTTAGAGATCTTAATGCATTTTAGCTCATATTTATTAGAATTGTTATAATCTTTCATTTGGAGCTTTAAAATGAACATTTCTTGAGCATTTTAAATTAAATCATTCAAATCTTCCATTCTAAGCAAGTATATGTCACTCATTTATGTATAATCTGAGGGAAATTATAGCATATTTCACACTCTTCTTAGATAGGGAGAAATATGCCAATTTTAGTGATTGATATGCTTTCTAACTCTTACTTTTCATGTTATTTTACTAATATAATGAATTATTGAAGTGTTGTGTTGTATTTAACAGGTACACAAAATAACACACACATTTCTAACACCCACCGTGGGGCTTATCCTCAGATTTCACCTCACCTTCTAATCATTTTAACTGATTTCTCTTTTCTGTTTTCAGGTACAGAGTCACGTTTAGTCACCAAGGCTCACATGCAGGAAATTACATTGCATTGAGGAAATTGGATCACATCTCAGATTTCATAACTCACATTCAGGGAATCCCATATCACTTCTGGTAAAGGCTCGCATCCCGTATATTTTGTGTTTCCTTTTGTGCAAATCATCATATCCGAGAAAGGCTCTTGTATATAGGATTTCTAGGATCACATCTAGGAAAGGAAATCAAATTTGGTCATTTGATTTGCAAATTGAAATGTCTAACCACTAATCTTGTGATCTTGTTTTCTTATGTTCTTTAAACAACCTAACTTTTGATTGCAGATTGTTGTCAGAGCCTTTTTTCTCAAAAAAGGTGGAGATAAATTACTAATTTGTGGTTTGTAGGTGGTTGAATGGTTTAAATTGATTTTATTTGTTTAAGGCTTTAAAACTAAGATCATTTTCCAATCACTTACTAAATTAACCAGAGGATTATGCTCTTTTCCTTTAAGGAAAATTAGAAACTCAAAAGTTGATTTAGGATTTGAGAAGAATTTGTGGGAAAATTGAACAAGGCAAACTCACATTGCATAATTTCTTTTGGGAAAGTAATTGAACCAAGAAAATCATTAAATCTTGTGGCTAAATGAACAAGTTCAATTGTATAATTCCTTTTGGATAGTAATTGAACCAAGAAAAGCACTAAATCTTGTGGGAAAAAGAACAAATTCATTGTCTAATTTTGGGAAAAGAAATTGAACAAGCAAATCACCTAATTTGGGGAAATTGAACAACACAAAATTTTCTTTTCAAGTACTTTGTGCTTTCATAAATTAGGAATTTAACATCAAACTTAATATTATCACTTAGTCTCACTATATAATTTTCTCTTCCTTCCAAGTGGAGGAATCAAAGACTCATCGTGGGAGATTGTGTTTTGAGTGAAATAGTTTGAGGGAATGAAACTGCTTGGTGAGTTTGTGGGAGAAAACAACATGAAATAGATGAGTATGCTCTTCTTCTTTTTATGAATAAAAAATCTAGACTCCTAAGCTTGCCAATCCTTTTCAATCACATTCAAAATATTAGAGGGCCTGTCAGTCGAGGAAAAAATCTCCTGGGATGGCCCAAATGAGGACATGTTTACTCCAACCGTTCCAACTCACTATAAATAATTGATTTCTTGTAGGCCAAAGCCTCAGAAGATGTAATCATTTTTGTCCCTGGAATTTCAACATCATTCCTTGAACATGCTTGAGTGTGTGTAGAGCGGAGCCGCTTGAATCTTTCTTGCGAGAATACACACATTTGAGTACTCATAGGGCTATATGCCTCAATTTTTCCTTGTGAAATTCTATGAGAGAATTAGATATGTAGTTCAATATACCTACCTACCTAATGAGGCTATTTCTAGGAATTTTAGGCGGAAATGCTATGGAGTGGTTCTCCAAACTCACACCAAAGCTGAAATATTTTGAGGAGTTAATTCAACATTTTATCCAACATTACTGCTATAATATACAACATAACGTAACCATGATGGAATTATACAACACAAAGAAAAGTACCGATGAATCCTTTACATAATTTTTACAAAGGTGGAGGAAAATCTTTGCTAGGTACTCAAGAGATATTCCCAAATTGGAAAAGATGGAAATCTTTATTAACAACTTGATTCCTGAATTAAACTATGCTTTGTAAAAGCAAGATTCACCTAGCTTTGATAGGATGATAAAAAATGCCATCTGTATTGAAGAGGTCATGGTTAAGAAAGGAGAAATTGCACTCTAAAGTGATAGTAAATCTACCAACTACAACAACAAGCCTAAGTGGTGGAAACAAAACAAGAATGTTGTTAACGATGGAGTGGTAGACGCATCCAATGTTGATCCTAAACCAGTAGTGTTCAATTTAATGAACAACTTACAAGAAAACAAAGAGGCCAAGGTAACAACCACAATACCTAAAGCAAAAAATGAGAACAACAAGAGTAGACCATGGAATTCTAGACCTCAATGAACATTTACTCCTTTGGGAGAAGCTCTTGAGAGAGTTTTGAAGACACTCTTGGACAAAAAAGTTCTCACAATTCCTGATTCAAAACCATGGGAACCGGAAGTCAAATCAAGATGGTGGGATGAAAATTCTTATTGTGTCTTTCACAAAAACAAGGGACATAAGACAAATAACTGTGTTAAGCTTAAACACATTATACAATACCTTATTGAAGGGGGCAAGATCAAAGTGGAAGGACACACCACTAATGAAGGCCATACAACATTTAACAAACCATTTCCTAACTACGAGAAAGGGGAAGCTTCTAAAGGAAAAGGAAATGAAGTGAATTACACCTACTCCAATAAAGATAATGTGATCAACATGTTGGACATTAAATATGAATCAATCCATGTGATCACTATTAAAGGTGCTAAAGACACATCCTTACAATCAAATGCAGTGACTTGAAGTTAAGCACAATTCACAATCAAAGGAGCTATCTCCTCATCAAAGCAAGTGACATCCTCAAAAGTACCTGTTGTTGCCATTCCCAAGCCAGTAGTAACAAGACAAATAATTACCATACCTTCAACAAACTATAACCTGGTGGATCAATTGAAATGAACCTTTGCTCAAATTTCTATATTTGAGTTACTCAAAATCTCTTCAGTGCATAGGAAAGTTCTTGAAAAAGCCCTACATTTTGCAAATGTTCCAAAAGACATTGATGTAGAAAAGTTCCATGTAATGGTTAATCATATCTCAACACCACACTATCTCTCTTTTTCAGAAGAAGATGACAAATACTTAACTCATCCTCATAACCAACCCCTACACATTCATAACCAACCCCTACACATGGAATTCCTAATTCACAAATCCTGTGTCAGACATGTAATGATAGATGGAGGCCTAGGGTTGAACATTTTCACTCTCAACCTAATAAAGAAATCGGGTCTTTCAGAACAAACCATTGATTCAAGGAGTAAGATAAATATCAAAGCTTATGATGTAGAAGAAAGATCATCTAAAGGCCTCATTGTTCTACCAATTAGAATAGGACCAGTTGAAAGAAATGTGATATGTCAAGTTCTAGATCTACCCTTGGCCTACAACATACTATTAGGGAGACCTTGGATCCATGAAATGCAAGCAGTACCATCTACTTACCACCAATGTATCAAATTCCCACATAATGGGGTGGAAGTAACAATTCCTACAGATGCCAGTTACACTTGCAATAATGTCAATGAAGATAGTATGGTTCCTTATAATAAGGAAGTGCCAAAAGAATCTGTACCTGAAACTACTAAAGACATGGTGATAAGAAGCTTTGGAAAGATAGTAAAAATTGAAGAAACCAGTATGGGAGAATACAAACTAGAAATGACTCCGTCATTGATAGAACTTCCTGTATCTCCGAGATATTATGGAAAACCTTCCTCATCTTTCACACCTACTACATCTAAAGAATGAAACATTCACAAAGCAACTGGTATGGTTAGAGCCTCTACTTCTCAAGAGGATGAAAAAGAAGAAAAAGCAATCTTGGCTTGGCTCTATAAAGGATAATAGAAAGAAAGTGAGGTAAAACATGTGGAGATATCCCTAGAAAAGTATGGTAAAGGATATGACCTTCACAAAAAAATAGGATATAAAGGGAAGGGACATTTAGGAGATAAAGGAAAACAAATCTGAAAACCCTAATTCAAGAGATGGTCTAATATTTGATGAAGGAAGTGATGACAAATAAGAAGAAATAACATTAGAACCATGGACCTATGAGATATTATTTCATATTGGTACATAGTATCTCGAATATCAAGGAGAAAGATATGTACCTACTTTTGTAACAAAACAAGAGACTCATGTTCCTTTATTGACACAAGCCACTATTCAAGAAGTAGAGGAAACAACAAAAGATTCTCCAGAAGTCCCTTTGATAGAAGAAAATCCTAAATAAATACCCCCAAAACAAGATTTACATCCTAACTGGGGGTAGTTGGTCAAAATTTCACATGTCCTAGATTTACCTCACTTTGATCTACAAGTGGCTAATAGGGTATATCAGGTAACTATTGCTAAGTTTCTAAAGAGATCAGATGATGAATTAATAGACTCACATGATTATGAATGTGATAACTTGTCAAATTATACTATGGACATTGAAGTAGATGTGATTCACAAATTTGTATCTCTATCGGAGAGAGGAGAAATTTATAACACTTCCCCCAGCACTGCTATTGTTCCAGAATCAAATGAGAAAACACTACCTAGGATTTTTGATGAGGAAATTGGTGTTTTACTAGGTCTAGAGGACATTCTAAGACTACAAGCTATGAGTTATATCTTGATGAGAGAAGAAGAAGAAAGATCAACTGATGAGTCGCTAGAGTTAGGTCCGCATATTACTAACAATGACCCTATTAATGATGATTTAACTCTTGATGATCTAAACGTTGTAGAAGTTGACTTAACAAAACATGTCTTGTTAGCTAATAGTCTTGACGTTGATGCAATGCTATCCTTACCAAACTCTGAATCATTATCCTTAATAAACCTTGACCCAATTGATTGGACCAATTCAGATCCTACTCCTATCATGAACTTCCCCAATGACTACACGTTGGCCTGTTATCTAAATTCTTGTGAACCCTACCCTTCTTCCACCAATGCAAGGAGCGTGAACATGACAAAGGAGGATATCAAGTTTCTTAGTCACACATTGAAAAATAAAAAGAAAAAAATAAGTAATGGTGTAAACTATGTTATGGTAGTATCAGATTATAAAAAAGTAAAAATAAAAGACGTATCTGATGGTGAAAACCTCCTAGAGGCAAAAAAAGATGAGATTCTTGATATCCTCCCTGAGCACTTTCAAGAAATATCTTTAGTTCTGATAGAACCTACACAACGGGTTAACTTGGGAACAACAAAAGTTCCTCAATTTGTTCACCTAGCACAATCCTTATCAGAAGAGGAGAAGATATAATTCACTGAGTTCCTGAAAGAGAAAAAGATCAATTTTGCATGGTCTTACACTAACATGCCTGGACTTGATCCTGAATTAATAATGCATCATTTATCTATAACTCCTGGGATCAAACTCGTGAAATAAAAATTAAGAAAGATGCATCCTCATGTTGCATTAATAGTGAAAGTAGAGCTAGAAACATTATTGAAAGCTGGATTCATAAGAGTCATCGCTTATGCAGGATGAATTTATAATGTGGTACCAGTATCTAAAATAGATAAATCTATCAGGATCTACATAGACTTTAGAGACTTAAACAAAGCATGTCCTAAAGATTATTTTCCACTTCTAAACATTGATATGATCATAGATCTTACAGTAGGCTATCAGATGTACTCACTCATGGATGGTTTCTCAGGCTACAACCAGATAAAGATTGCTTCTGAAGACCAAGAAAAGACAACATTCACATGCACATGGGGAAATTTTTGTTGGAACATTATGCCATTTGGATTAAAGAATGCTGGCACTACATAAAAAATAGCTATGAAAACCATCTTCCATGATATGATACATAAAAACAGGGAGGACTACGTGGATGATACCTTAGCCAAGTCAAGAACAAGAATTATTCATATTGAAGACTTCTAGAAGATATTAGATCGCATGGAGCAATTTCAACTCAGGATTAATCCATAGAAATGTGCCTTTGGAGTCCAATCAAGGAAGTTACTAGGGTTTAATGTATCAGCAAAAGGAATCAAGGTGGACCCTGCAAAAGTTAAAGCTATATTGGAAATGTCACCTCCATGCAATATTAGTTAAATGAGGACACTACAAGGAAGACTCCAGTCAATCAAGAGATTTATGTCACAACTTGCAGACAAAGCACAACCTTTTATTAAACTGCTACATAAGGGTGTTACCTTCAAATGGGATGAACATTGTGAAAACAACTTAAAAGAATTAAAGGATTACTTGGCTACTCCTCCCATTCTCATGGTTCCCATTCATGGAAAGCCATTACTCCTATATATCTGAGCTACAACTAAATCGCTGGGAGTATTGCTGGCTCAAGAAGATGAAAATAAAAAGGAAAGAGAAATATACTATATCAGAAGGACACTGGTGTCTTATGAACTCAATTACAGTATAATTGAAAAAGCTTGCTTAGAAGTTATATTTTCATCAAAGAAATTGAGACATTATATGGTGTCACATACTGTCAAGCTTATTGCAAAGATAGATCCTCTGAAATACCTCTTAAGCAAGAAAAAATTAATAGGAAGGCTAGAAAAGTGGGTCCTGATTCTAAGCAAATTTGATATTGAGTATGTGGATAGAAGGGCTATTAAAGGCCAAGTCCTCATAGATCAATTAGCTGATTCACCCTTGCAAGATGATGAAACTTTGAAAATTGGATTTCCTAATGAAACAATCATGCATTTAACTGAACATCTATGGAAGATGTACTTTGATGGTTCTTTCATGCAACAAGTCTCTGGATCAGGATTTATATTCATCACTCCTCAAGGCTACAACATACCCAAAGCATACAAATTTATGTTTCCATGCACAAATAACATTTCTAAATATGAAGCATTAGTGAATGGTCTTAAGTTAGCTATGGAATGGAAGATCACAGATTTGCATGTATATGGTGACTCCCATCTTATTATTAACCAAGCAAATGGAGACTATCAGACTAAAGATGAGAAGCTGATGCCTTATAAACAACTAGTTGAAGACCTGAAAAATTACTTCGTCTTCATCACATTCCAGCGAATCCCAAGGATAGAAAAGAAAGCTGTAGATGTTATGGCTACACTGGCATCCATGTTACAACTAGAAGAACATCAATTATGCTATGAATTCTTGGTGGAATAATTATCCTATACAACTTTTGATACACCTAAGTACCAAGTAATTTGTGCTTCAAACACCCAAGACCAATTCCAGTACGCCAAACTCATTACCTATCTTACTGACCAAAATCTACCCAATGGCCTATCAAGGAATGAAAAATGAGCCTTAATTAGGACAACATCACATTATGTCCTCATTACTAATAACTTATATAGATGAGGTCTCGACGGTACACTTCTTAGGTGTTTAGAACAAGAAGAGTAAGATCGCACATTAAAAGAGGTTCACGAAGGTGTATGTGGATCACACTCAAATGGATTTTCGTTAGCTAAAAAACTACTAAGAGTTGGCTAATACTGGCCCACGATGGAAAAAGATGTTGTTCTATTGTCAAAAACATGTCACAAATGCCAAACACATGGAAATCTCATCCATGCTCCTGCTAGAGAAATCATACCATTTATAACACATTGGCCATTTCATCAATGGGCCTTTGATTTGGTTGGACAAATATATCCTAATTATTCAAGTGAACATAAATACATCATTACATTCAATTAGTATTTCACTAAGTGGGTTGAAGCCGTGCCGCTGATCAAAGCCACTAGCAAACATGTGGCTATGTTTATCTTGAACTACATTATTTGTAGGTATGGGATACCCTCTTAAATTGTAATAGACAATGGGGGTCAATTTAAAAACCAAGACATCGAAGACCTTTGCACATAGTTTCACATTACTCAACATTTTTCTTCAATCTATTATCCTCAAGGTAATGGAAAAGCTGAGGCATCTAACAGGAACATTCTTAAAATCTTATACAGAACTATGAGTAAGTCTGGCAGAGACTGACATTTGCAACTAAATCTGGCACTTTGGGCCTATAGAACAAGTATTAGAAAAAAAATTGGATCCACGCCATATGCTCTAGTCTATGGCACAAAAGAAATGCTGTCTATTGAGGTAGAAATTCCATCTTTGCGGGTATCTCTCCAAGGTCTTCTTAGTGATGAACAATACCGCATTGATAGGGCGAATGCACTAGAAATACTTGATGAGCGTAGACAACAAGCATTCAATCATGTGAAAGTGTACCAAAAATGAATGTCAAAAGGGTATAATAATAAATTTAAACCATGACATTTTCAAGTGGGGGATCTCGTTCTAAAAGAGAATCCTAAGAACCAGCCAAATAGAGAACAAAAAGGAAAGTTTGAACCCAACTGGCTGGGGCCTTATGTCATTACTACAACTTTTGGGACTGGAGCATATCAGTTAGCTACACCCAAGAGAGATATTCTTCCTGATCCCATAAATACTCTACATTTGAAGTGGTTCTACGCTTGACATCTGGCTAGCAGAGCCTGTGCAATGAAAATTCTCAGAAAATACAAAAAAAATCAGAAAATTGATCTTGAAGAAATCCAAAAATAGTGGAAAAATTCTTGAAAAAGGTATCCTTGGTGAAAACCTGGCAAAAAAGCACCTTGATACTACAAAAAAAGAAAAAAATAAACAAAAAAAGAACAAAAAATTTGAAAAAGAGAAAAGTGCCTTGGCGAAAACCTGGAAAACAGGCGTCTTGGTAGCAAAAATAAAAAGCTTTGTCGAGTGGTGAAAACCTAGCAAACATGCATCACTCATACTCTGTGCTCTATCTATCAATGCATTGATGATACTAATCCTTCATGATTGTACCTGTGTTATTGGTTGACTCTGATTTCTTACAAATGTCCTATCCTTGCTTGGGATTTGTCTACATTTGCGTCTTAGGAATAGTCATTCTGCATTGGGGGCATCTTTGCTAGCATGTTAGTTTGCATCTGCTAGGTTGTCCTAGGTTCATACCTGGGATGGTTTTCCTCTCAAAATAGTATTTATCAATACTTGCATCAAAACATCACTATCACAAACAAAGGTGTTTCTTCAACACCACTTACCTGTAACAGACATCACTCTAGTGTTTCTCAATACTTTAATCAAACACTTTAATCATACTAGTGTTTCTCAACACTTTAATCAAACATTTTAAATGTACTAGTATTTCTCAACACTTTAATCAACCAGTGTTCCTAAACACTACATTGGATTGCAATTCTTGACAAAATTAATCTCATATACTCAGACATGAAAAACATATTGCTTAATTCCAAATTCTGATTGATGAATCTCTATTGCACTTGAAAAATGAATTCACAGTATTTCTCAATACTACTTAAACACATAGCCTGATCTTGGTTTGATTATGAATCTTTTTATGTTCCCATGATGTTTCACACTAGGGACATCTAAGAAGTTATAAAATTTCTTTGATTGATTATCAATTGGTAATTGTTATGTCTTCCGAGTTACTCCATGACATCTATTCAAAGACAAAGAGTTGCAAGGATGGGGGGCATAAAATTTTCTTGGTTTTCTATGTATGGTGATTGTTTCAATGATCCTATAAATTTCACTGAACTTGGATGTTTATGGTAAGGGCTGCCAACATGAGTGGATAGCCGCATATATCTCGATCCTCATTATGTGTAAACTATGGTGAGGTTGAACCAATTTCCTTGTCTTTTTTCTAAATCATATTCTCAGTAAGGTGTACAACACATTATGTACCCAAGGATATGAATTTTCAAGGTCATTACGGGTCACATATCTTACATTACACTTGAATAGAACCTGATTCTTAATAGTAAAAGGAGATAACTAACTTTTTGTCTTGGCTTCTATGCCTTGATGCTTAGGTTTATTTCTGACATTGCATCTAATACACATAGTATTCATACTTTCATGATACCAATGGGTATTAGTGGTAGTTGTACTATCCAATGATTTCCATTACAAAAATTCCCAATGATGATAAAAATGCTACAATGTATACAAATCAATGACAGTCCTAAGAGTCTGTAGGTAGATGCATTTAGAGCTTGCATGATTCATTTGAAAGAACAACATAAAGGACTTGAGCTCAAAATGATTTACTGATTCATCCAAAATCCAAGTTAATTATATCAATCTATTTTACTGATATTAATGTCATTGCATATCCATGACATACATTTTGCGTTCATATATGAGCAAGAGAAAATAAAAAACAAAGCATTCAAGCATTGCATTTATCTCTACATCCTAAGTACATCAATACATTTATTTGCATAAAGAAAATCTCAAAAGCATACATTTGCATATTCAATTAGCATCATTTGAAACACATTTATATATCAGTAATAAATCAAAGAGAATAAATGATGTCATCACATAAATCTATTGTAAAAAATCATCAAGAGACCAAGAACATAATCACATGTGCATCAATCTAAACATCTATCAAAGAAAGAGAACCCATGAAGATCAAGAACAAATATCTCAGATATATCAAATATGAAACAAATCAAACATGTGGAATAGTCTACAGAAGAGTATAAAAATATCACTGTGAATCAGATATACATAGTACAATGAATGATCTCAGAAGGATCAAGATATATAAAATATCTCAAATATATCAAAGTACAAAATCAGGTCTGATTGCCACCCTCTCCCTGATCTGGAGGAGGAGGAGGTGGTACAAAAGGAGTTGGTGGAGGCATCACCCCCTCAGACTACTGTGCAATATGAGAGTACGAAGGAGTTCTCTGTCCCTCTGGAACTGTGACATGATACAAACCAAAATAATATGCAGATCGCTAACCTTGGTGTGTAGTAGTACGGGCCTGTGTATCTCTCTATGCTCTCAATTGCGCGAGCTGTGCATCCCTATCTACCAGTAATGCCTCTAATGTCATGATCCTAGCTCTGAGGTTTTAAGGCATTATATTTTTCCATTAGTATGCTTAGAGAAAAACATGATCTACACCATCAGTTTACTCTACATCGACAGACATGGCACAATACTATCCAATGCCAAGGTTACCCGACAAACACTGTTGAGTGTTACCCAATGAAAAAAGGTAAAAGATACCTGACGAGTAACAACAATGCTACCTGACAGTACAACAAAGAGAGGCTACCGATAGATACAGGGAACCCGACGAACAGTTTAGTCAAGGAATTCTGACAGATTGCAAGTTCAAATCGATGACCAAGAACTGACAGTCAGTTACATTTCAAAAAAAGTGGATATGACTTTCCACGTTAGATAAATCACTGAAGTTGTATTTATAACTTCTTAATTTTATTTTAAATCCATTATGTGTGGAGGAAGCAATGTAATTGTTATTGTTTTAATTAGTTTTACTATTTTAAAACATGCAAACTAAAGATCAAGGTCAAGTTGTAAACCTTAGATCTAAGAGTTAACATTGTAAAACATGAATTCCAAGATAGGTCAAATACTTGTATAAATAGGTGCTCAATCCATTGAGAATAGTTGTTTCTCAATGAAGATAGTAGCCACGAAGAGAAACTAAAGACTAGATAGAGAATTCTTGCAGAAGAACATAAAAAAATTCTAATTAGTTTTCAAGAACAAAACAGAGGCTACCAATAAGTAGAGAAAAGGTATTCATCAATCACTTAAGGTGATATTATTATTATGGTAAAAGCTTTAATAGATCTGTAAATCAGCAATAGTAGATTGCATACAATCAGGTCAACGTTTGTACTCATTCTAACAAGTGTAGTACACTAATGAAACCCTTTCAAGAAAGGTGGGTTTAACCATCCTATTGTAAATCTCATAACTGAGTGCACACTTAAATCAGTGTTGCTAAAGATTTTAACAAAGTAGATCTTAATAGGTCTCCACCTTAATACTCTTAACATGGTAGATCATCAAAAATGATCAAATTGTAAGCCTTAATCGACTCCCTTCCATTCTGTAGATAGTGAAGTTTTGTGGGTGCTATCCCCACCGCAGTTTTTACTTTCTAACATGATTTTTCTGCGGTACCATATTTTGTGTTATGTGTTTGTCAATTTCATGAATGTTTCTATGAATGATCAAAAACTATTAAAGATTGTGAACAAAAAATAGATACATAAGAAAAAATAATAGTTATGGTTGGTAAATCAGAATTGAATGATTATTAATTATGAATTATGTAAGGTGTTAAAAGTTTTAGAGGTACTGATTCACCCCTTCCCTCTCAGTACTACTTCCCATTAATTACAACAATTGGTATCAGAGCTGAGTATCTTCTTGAAAATCTTAAAGGCTTAAGAGGAAAGATCATACAATGGAGAAGTACAAACTTGATAAGAATATTGAGAACAAAAATCTTGAGATACAAATGTTCTATGAACAGTATAAAGAAGAAAGAATCAAGATGAGAGAGCTGCTAGATGAAAGAAAATGTATGGCTACCTGGAATAATGAAATAGACTATCAAGAAGAATAGATTCCAAATTTCTTTAAATATTCAAGATCAAATGCAAGTAATACATCAGATACATCAAAAGAGAACATCACAAATCTAAAGGAGATCAATCTACATCTGAAAAAGCAAATAAAGATGCTACAAATTGGTCAAGAAACCCAGATGGTAAGAATGATTGATGTGATGAGTTCTTCCAGACAAGCTGAAATAGAAAGAACACTTGCTATTGATGATAGAAGGAAATCTTAGAGAAACTACAAGAAAAGGAAATAGAAAATCAAAGACATGCTGAGCATCACCATGATCTCACAAATCAGATTATCCTTATGAGTCAAGAAGCAAACAGAATAAATGCGGAACTCATTGAGAGAATACAAATTATCGGTGAACTAAGAGAAGAAAATGAAAAGCTAAAGCATGAGGTTAGAATTCAACAAAAACATAATTAGATTATCAAAAAGGCTGAAGAAAGCAATAAAAGAATGGATGAATTTCTTGAGGGACAACAAAGAGTCAACAACAACAGTGGTATAGGCTTTACCAAAAATGGAGAATCATCAAATCCAAAGAATGTCTATGAAAATCCAAGACCAAAAAGGCTAACATTCAAGCACTGTGGAAAGCAAGGGCACACATAAAATGCATGCAAAGGTAAAATGAAAGGTACTCCTAAATCTACACCTACACCTTCATTCATAGGATTCTATTATAAATGTAACAAGAAAGGACATAAGGCTTATGAATGCAAGAGCAAAATAGAAATGCCAAAGAAGGAAACCTACATGGACAAATATTGTCCTACATGCAAGATGAATGGGCACACATCTGAAGAATGCTAGAAAAATAAAAGGAAAGCATGGAAGACAAAAGGTAAAGAATTTCCTTATCAGCCAAAGAGAATCGGTAATCAATATGTATGGGATTACAATACTTGGACAAACTGTACATCATGTGGTAGATATGGTCACATTGCTGCAAACTGCATGAGAGCATGGACCAAAAGGTCTAGAGGATGGTCAAAACTCAGAATGGCATGCTTACACTATCATAAAGTTGGTCACCTCAAGAAAGATTGCAAAGATAGATTGACAGAAACAAGCACATATCCCAATGGTAACACCATTGAAGATATCCGGAGGGTGAGAGACAAAATGTGGATAAAATCTTCAAGTAATGATGAAGCTGGACCAAACAATGCAAATGGTGACACCCCATCAAATGGATCTAGTGACACCACCAACCCCACTTGAGTTGAACAAGTAAGTGTGGAATTGCACTATACTGAGTTATATTTTGAATCAGTTCCATTATATAAATTGATAGATAGTCAAAATCTGCATGAACCAAAGATGCATACTACTTTACTTGTTACTAATCTAAGAATGCAACATTGTTGGTAAACACTTACCAAAAATCATTGGTGAACACAATAATGAGTTTTTTACGCTTACCAGAAAATTTTGGTCCACTAGCAAATATGGTAAACTGCCAATGTAACCTGACGACTGTCAGCAAGAAAGAAAAGTTTAGAATTGGTCATGATAGAATACCAATATCCATCAGTAAAATCAAAGTGGTTAACAAACTACCCTGAGCATCATATCGTCACTGATGATGATTGGAAACATCCTCCCAATGAAACCCATATTCACATCCCGACGAGTTGTTGAGCATTTATTGCAAAGACTTAGGTCAAAAATTCTATAAATAGTCGACGTGACAACTTCATTTTTCACCCATGATTTGAAGAGAAAGAAGAGCGACATCAAGTGATTAAATAGCAGAAAGAAGAAGTGTCTACAAATTGATTCAACACATAGAGAATAGATTCCTCGTCACCATTGTGAATCAAAGTAAGTACCAAAGGCACCGAAAGATCTTTGTCATTGTTTTGTCAAGAAAGCCCTAATTTTGAGAAAACCCTAAGTACTTGAAAAACAATGGCAACCACATCAAGAACTACTAAGTTGAAGAATGAAAAGAAGAATGTGGTGAAACTAATTAAGAATAGCACATGTGTAGAACCTAAGTACAAAATCTATCCAGAAATTGCATCGAAACCCGATGAAGCCGATGCATTTTCAAAAATTCTACTTAGTGTTTTACTCATAGAAGACATTAGGTCTTATATTCACTGCAAGATCGCAGAGATAGGTGATCTAGAAATGGATGAAGATTTTAAGAAGCTATATGATGCCGAAGGAAAACTAAAAGAAGAACACAGACACTTGGAGGTCAAAGGGTTAACCAATGCTCTACATTTCCTGAGGGAATTCAAGACATAATGGATTAGGTTAGTCTTAAGCAGGATGCATGACAACAAACTATGGCTAGACCAACCCAAGAAAATAACAAAGGATGTTCTTCAAGCTATCACTGGTTATCTGATAATTGACAAGCCTAGGGCACACAAACATCCATCCATGAAAAAAGTTACAAAACTCACCAATGCAGGAGACAACAAAGGTTTCAAAGTAAACACAATCACTGACGAAGAGTTAAAATTTGGTGCATGTGTTATTGGTCACAAAAATTTTCAGGCTAGCAGAATGAACAATATTTCTGCAACAGCAGTAAGCACAACTTACAAGATTGTAACAAAAGGAATTTAGATGGATCTGTGTGAGATCCTATTGAAACAAATTAAAGAAAATATGATCAAAATCAGGTCTGCAAAGAGCAACACATGTAAGTTTGGATCACTTATCATGTGTACATTTTTCTATTTTCAAGAATACTTTCCTCCAGTAGGAAAAGTTGTATGGGACTCTACCAAAATGGTAACCCAATAAATTAGTGAAATGATTAAGTCATTAGGAGACAACTTTGAGTCTGTAATGTCTGCATACTTCCTTGAGTTCAAGGAAAAGATGATGGAAAGAAATAGGATTCTTGAACAACTAGTTGAAAAACACAAAGATGAGATATGTTTCATGGCAGACAGAGACTACACACATATCAAACCGGTTGTACCAAGAAAATCTTGGTTAGTACCATTGGACTATGAGATCAATATTGATCTAGCTACAAGTGCAATTGAGGCACTGATCAATGAGCCCGTTGATAAGAAACAATCAAGGTTTGTAATATATGAGGAGGCCAAATCTAAGATAAAACATGGCCTAGAAGTCAAGAAGACTATAAACAAGAAAGATAAAATGGTTAAGAATCTCAAGAAGATTTTATCGGTCTCAGAAGAAGAGCATGATCAACAAGGGGAAACTGATGAGCAGGGCACCATCGATGAAGAAGTAGAAGAAAATAAATTAGATATAGAGGCTACTGAATCTGATACACCTGCATCTCCACCTCCTACAAAGAAGCAAAGAACACGAAGTCAAACTGCTACTATTGATACCACACCACTTAAGAAAGGTCAAGTAAGGACCTATATGAGAAAGCAGCCAACAAAAAGAACAAAACAACAACCTGTCAAAACCACACCAACAAAGAAAAGAAAAAGGTTTGTTAGGAAAAAGGCTGACTTGGATAACACCAAAGATGATGAACTAGATGTAGTAAAGAAAAACTTTAGAAATTAAATGGTAGATAAAGTTTCCAAATCAATTGCCACTCATGGCACAATGACTGATAAAAAGATCAGGCAATGGGATACACTAAATCCAGAGGATCAGAATAAAATACAAGAGGCAATCATAAAATCAATGATTAAGAACAAGTATGCCCCTGCTGAATTTGTAAATCAAATACCTGAAGAGATAGGTAAAAGGGTATACCAACAATGGTCATATGCCTTGCAAATAGAAAGAGAAGAAAGAGAAAGAGTTCTTGTGAGACTGATGCCTCCTAAATCCAAATTTGAAGAGATACAAGAAGTACTAAAGAAACAATCAAGTAAATTTGTAGCCAAAATAAGGACTTACAAAGTACTAGAGAACACGTTTATAGAACTGGATTCAATGACAGAAACCAAATGGAGACATCTCCTAGATCTACAAGCATAGTCAAAAAGTGTTACGAAGCAATTACTTCTCACAAAAACACCTCATAGAGAGGAGGAGACAGATAATGCAAGTCCTCAACATATTGCTCTGGACAATCAAGAAAGTGATGATGAGCCTATTAACTTAGATACAGACATGGATGATAATATCCAAGATATCACTCACTATGATTCCGACAATGATCCAAAGAAGAAAGATGATGCAATATTTATCACACTTAAGGATCAACAAAGCCATAAAGTACTAAAGACATTAAATGGTAAGATAATTGACATTGCTGATGAACAAGTGCAGGACACTTCAATCATGCACTCAAAAGTGAAAGACCCTATAGAAGCTATACAAAAAGATGAGGATGTCACTGCTGACAAGGCACTAATCAATGAGCAGGACACCAATACTGACAAAGCCCAAGTCACAACTCAAAGTAAGATGCATGTCCTAATGAAGGCAATAAACTTACTAGAGGGCAATGAGGGATCAAATGAAAAGGAAACAAGCACCCCCAAAGACAAGGGTGATGAAGAAGCCAAAATAACAATAGATACAATGGTAGAGAAAGCTGCAACCAATGATCAGAAAGATACATCTACTGATCAGAATAAGGAAGAAAATCAAAAGGAAACAAGGGACAAGCCTTCAGAAAAAGGTGATGAAGGAAAGAAGGATGAGATAGAAAATAAATTAGGAGCACATTCTGTAGGAACAACCAAGGTTAATGAAGAGACATCTTCACACAATTGACAGGTGCAAACTGAGCAGAAAACACAAGATGCATCATCAAAAAAACCTTCCCCAAGAAATTCAGAGCAAACAAATGAACTAGCTATGGTAGTTCATACATATGCAGCCACTCAAATCTCAAAGAAGAAGAAAGGAAAGAATAAAAATCCAGTAACTCTGGATGAAATCATTGAGATTCCAGTCCGTGATCCAAGGAAATTGGATCCAACAACATTGACAAAATATGCAAAGCTCTGTGAAAGAAAAACCACTCAAGACAAGTTGAAGAGAGTGATAAAAGAGGCCAAGGTACTGAAAATAGAAAGAAATATACTTCAAAAAATTATACCAGACATAGATATTGATAAAAAAGATCCATTTATTGATCAACTGGTCATACTCACATATGCAATAAAATCTCAGAATACTGATGCTGAGAAGACTATGGAAGAGAGACTTGAACAAAAGTATGAATTCAAGCTCACAGAGAAAATAAGCCAAGAAGTGGCACTAAAAAAGGTGACCCAATTTTATTAGAAGTTGTTACCTTAATCAAGAAATTGTGCACTTTAGATCAAATCACTAAGGAGTATACCAAAAAGATAGCAAAAATAGATGTTGATCTTCAATCCAGTGCACAAAATCTAGCCAACACAGAAGAAGCACTTAAATTGCACAATCAACAAATTATACAGGCTAGGAAACAGAGACATGACATTCAGTTTGCAGAGATGAAGTACAAAGATGAGTTCAATGAGCTCCAAGTTAAGCTCTTACCGACACTTACACTTTTGCAACAAAATATGACACAGGAAAATACTCTAATTGCCACCCCGAAAATGTCTGTCCTAGACATCATTTATGATATGCATGCAAGACTAGAGCTACAACACATGGCACTAGAATAGTTGAAAGAACACTGGGAGAAACTAATGGAAGATATCAAAATTACCCATTCTAATGTATTTGACACATTGTAAGTCACACATGTTTGTCACAATTTTGGCATATTATAAGTTGTACATTTTTGTCATCAGTATCAAAGAAAGGGGGAATTTGATATGTACATCACCTCAGTTAAAAGGAGGAAATTATATGTATAGTAAAAAAAAGGGGGAAATAATGTACATAAAGAAATAAAATAGTATACATGTACATATAAATACACTGTATCGATGCACACAGTAAGGGGGAGTCATATTATGACAAGGATGTAAACATGGTGTAATAATTTCAGTATTATGCACAAATCAGTTTTTGATACTAATGTCAAAGGGGGAGATTGAAGGCATTATATTTTTCCATTAGTATGCTTAGAGAAAAACATGATCTACACCATCGATTTACTCTACACCGACAGACATGGCACAACACTATCCAATGCCAATGTTACCCGACAAACACTGTTAAGTGTTACCCGATGACAAAAAGGTAAAAGATACCTGATGAGTAACAATAGTGCTACCCGACAGTATAGAAAAGAGAGGCTATCGATAGATACAGGGAACTTGATGAACAATTCAGTCAAGGAACACCGACAGACTACAAGTTCAAACTAACGACCAATAACTGACAGTCAGTTACATTCTGCAAAAAGTGGATTTGACTTTCCACGTTAGATAAATCATTGAAGTTGTATTTATAACTTCTTGAATTGATTTTAAATCCATTATGTGTGGAGGAAGAAATGTAATTTTTATTGTTTTAATTAGTTTTATTGTTTTAAAACATGCAAACTAAAGATCAAGATCAAGTTGTAAACCTTGGATCTGAGAGTTAACATTGTAAAATGTGAATTCCAAGATAGGTCAAATACTTGTATAAATAGGTGCTCAATCCATTGAGAATAGTTGTTGTTCAATGAAGATAGTAGCCACAAAGAGTAACTAAAGACCAGACAGAGAATTCATGTAGAAGAACACAAACAAAATCTAATCAGTTTTCAAGAAAAGAACAGAGGCTACCGAAAAGCAGAGAAAAGGTATTCATCAATCACTTAAGGTGATATCATTATTATGGTAAAAGCTTTAATGGATCTCTAAATCAGCAATAGTAGATTGCATACAATCAGGTCAACATTTGTACTCATTCTAACAAGTGTAGTACACTAATGAAATCCTTTCAAGAAAGGTAGGCTTAACCGTCCTATTGTAAATCTCATAACTGAGTGCACACTTAAATCAGTGTTGCTAAATCTCTTAACAAAGTAGATCTTAATAGGTCTCCACCTTAATACTCTTAACAGGGTAGATCATTAGAAGTGATCAAATTGTCAACCTTAACTGACTCCCTTCCATTCTGCAGATAGTGAATTTTTGTGGGTGTCATTCCCACCGCAGTTTTTACTTCCTAACATGAGTTTTCTGTGATACCATATCTTGTATTATGTGTTTTTCAATTTAATGAATGGTTCTATGAATGATTAAAAACTATTAAAGATTGTGAACAAACAATAGATACATAAGAAAGAATAACAGTAATGGTTGGTAAATTAGAATTGAATGATTACTAATGATGAATTGTGTAAGGAGTTAAAAATTTTAGAGGTACTGATTCACCCCTCCCCTCTCAGTACTACTTCCCATTAATTCCAACAAGTTTCTCATGCTCACACTCACACTGTGACAATGCATCACCATCTCTACCAGGACCTCTACCTGTATCCTATCTAGTGGGTCTATCCTGCTGTCTCTACTACTCTCTAGTCAGCAATGGACCTAGATCTCTTTTTGGAGCCATGAACCTAAGGTAAGTCCATCTGCCAATGACACCCTCTCAACTCCCACCCACTGCACCACCACCTCTATCATCTCCATCATCATCTTGATCATCTAGACCCTAACCTCTGTCCGGAGGAGGGTGCCTACTATCTCTTCTATCATCCCTCCCCCCATCCCTCCTCTCTCTTCATGATCCACCTCTACCTCTGATAGGTCTGTCATCAGCTGGATCATAATCTAATGGGTCCTCTATCTGAGGAATTTCCTCATTCAAAGCTGTGAAATGTGGAAAGGGATACTATAACATATGGGCAAGGTACCCATAGGAACAACCTGCATCTGCAACATTGGGAAGTATGTCCCAAATGATTGCAACTATCTCATTGATCACACACTGCGCAGTCTCATAAACTAATCAGGCACCCCATAGTGGCTCCTCATCATGGATCCAAGCATAAAATGACAAGTCCTGACATCTGCCCTGCACGCGGCCATACTGTCTCAAAACCTGAGTAACCAGGAAGCGCTCTACAATATACCTGGTACATCCAATCAAATACCTACTCTAAAAAAAGTATGACATCTGCTGCCTGTCTAAGGTCCACTCCTCATAATCAAGGTATGGTCACCATATCACTACAGTCATGTCATCAAATAACTGACGCCAATACTCTACCTTGCACAAATGGGGCTGCTGAATCCGTCCAAGATACATATACACATAAGGCTGTTGATCTACGTGCTACCTATCTACTATTGGTTATGTCACAGGGATGTTCTCCCATGCCAGATCTATAAAACAAGAATCACTACAGTCATGCTGCGGGAATATTGATAGACAATCTCATGAAGCTCCCATTAAATATGAGCCAAACCACAGCTACCCCATGCAAATCTACATGAAGATACTACCATCTGCTCTAACATATCAACCCAGCTATTAGGGATTTTTCTTGCAAAATCTGTATAAGCATCAATGCTTGACTCTATGACTCCCAACTTCTGATTCCAATAAGTAAAAACACTAATTAATGAGGATTTGATCCTCCTTCTACTTTGAGCTCCACAAACTCGGGCGGGTGTACCTCTTTAGACTCACTTCTTTGCAATGAAATCCTACAGTGGATTAGGGATTCTTGTAATGATCTACTAATGTCTTTTGCTGCAACCAATGCTGAGCTTAGAAAGCCAATCCATGATATTAACATAAGTAAACAATCATTGCAGAAAAATGGCAAATGTGATAATAAGGGTATTCACCCTTCTTCTCTTCGAACCCGGAGGCTCATGCAAGCTAACTTATTTGATTTAATTCTTCAATGAATCACCAAAAATGTCTGTACTATTCAATATAGATTCTAAACATTCATGTTCATAAACAAAAAATGGAAAATGATTTGATTTTAAATGATTGATGGTAAGGACTACAAAACCAACAAAGACCAGTGCCTTATCTAGTGGGCAACAAAGTCATACAAATGTACACCAACAGAAATTACTTAATGAAAACACAAATAGAATGCCTTACAATCTATATGCAGCTTAGATAGAATGCCCTACAAACTATCTTATCATCCCCATACTACTGTATCAAATCCTCATACAAATGCTTATCCCTCTGAAATCACTCATAAGACTGACTCCTTCCTTGAAGGAAACTCACAAGTAATTGCATAGTTACCTTGTAACCAACATATTTAGAATGCCTTACAAACTAAACATACAAGGGCATCAACAAAATATAAAGAGACAACAATAATATGGAACATAAACTTCATTGTGTTTTATTAAGATATTTATGCTTTAATACATCCAGAATGACAAAAACTCAAAAAATATGACCCTAGAATCAGAAAGCTGCCTTGCAACATTAATTTCACCATCCCTGTTACAATGGAGAAAAAACCAGATATAGGAGAAAGGAAAAACAATCCAGTCACCGACACCTATCTGTCCCCAAAAATATCTATAATTACAAAAATCTGATATGATCTGGACTCAAATGGTTTGCAAAATTAGAATCTTCATTTCACGACCTTTCCGGTGATATATGATACTTCATATTTTGGATAAAAATTTCCCCCTGAATCACTTAAACAAACTTCCTCTCCCGTGCAATTTTTATGAATATTCAGAATATGTTGAAATATTTGAATGTATTTTCAATAGTTGGACTATTTAATTGAAATGATATTTCATTTTAATATTCTACACATATTATCTCTATTTTGCACTGATTTTACCTTTTATTACCTTTATTCTTCAGAATGCACCAGATTTTAACAACTTGTCACATGCTGGTTAGCTGCTCCTAACTGGTCTTTAACTGCACCTTAACCCTGGGTTCACTTTTTCTTCTTGTCTCCAAGTCTCCTGATTTCTTTACTAACTGCAGTTAAATCTGGAGACCTAGCGACTAACCTCCTAGAAGTTATCTCCGAGTCGTTGAATACCTGGCGGTTTACCTTTAGCATCTCGCAACTTCGTGACCACACAGTCTCCAAGTCTCCAGATTTCTTCACACTAACTGTCAGCATCTGATGACTTAGCGACTAACCACTAGCGGTTAACTCGGCAGTTAGTCTCCAAGTCTCTTGATCTTGGCGGTTAACTTCTCTCCATCTCCTAACTTCGTGACTAGCTGCCACATGTCACGTTTGCCACATCATCATCGCCAGCTCAGCACCAGTTGTTCTGCAAAATTTATGTATCTTCAGTTATGGGCACAAAAATCAAGGCACTCTAGCTACCTATGCGCACACGTGGATAGCTTCCTCTTTGCTTCACATTTCATACGTTCTTGTTTTTGCTTATAAATATCACAAAGTTCCACTGTGCGAGCAATGTGGGATAAATCTATTTTGGGTTTTTTAAAGCATCAATGCATTTTCTCCCAAAACTAGTGGGTCCACTGCGCGTGCAATCCTGGAGTCAAGGGGCCCACCAAGGAGCCTCTTGGCTTCTTTCTTTACATACAATATAAACACTTTACTATTTAAACACTCAAAATGACCCATGCATAGGCAATGTGGGATAACTCTCTGCTCAATTTTAAGCTTTCTGAGACTTTCAGCATGCTGGGCGCCCATGGAAATGCTTTGTTGTTGATTAAAACCCTCCTTCTCCTCCAATCTTTAATTTAAGCCCATGCTCTTTTCTCATTTGGAGTATTGGATTTCATTGTCCATTGGTTGTTTAGAAGTTTCACAAAACCTCCACCAGAATCTGCGCAAGCATATGGCTTTGATCTCTACCAAAACATTGCACAGGGCTATTCCTCCTCTACACCTGCGTAATCCTCTTAGTTTCATTGATATTTCAAATTTCATTTTATATGTTTAAATGTCCTCCCTCCACTTCAGCGTGGGAACTTCTTTTCCTTTCAGGGCATGATTTATGTGGTTTTTATCCATTGAGCAGCTTACATTTCATGTCCCCTATGCAGGCCTCCATGCATTGTTTGTTGTTTAATATGTCTTCTACAACCCCCAAAATTAGCATGGGATCCTCCATTATGCAACGTTGGTCTCTCATTAATTTTTTAATGTTTCCTGCACAGGGTAGGCTGCATTTTTAAATGTTTTTTTAAAGAAACTTCAAATCCTCACCAAATTCTGTGCTGGATCTTCCTTGCTATGGCGTGGGATCTTTTTTTCACTCCTTCCTTGCATTTCTTGAAACTGCAAAGCTCCTCCTTCTCTAACTCCCTTGCGCAACATTTATCCCTGTGGATTTGGCAATGATACTTGAAATTTTTGTTTTAAAAGTTCATTAAAACTAGCGCAGGCACCTCTAATTTGTCCTTTTACAATGCTGCATAGGCTTCTCTGCTGATTGCAGTGCTTGAAAGTTTTGAAACATTTCACCTCCATCTTCTATGTAACTTCATTCTTTATGATTACACTTGCAAACTGCATTTGATTTGAATTTTTTTTAACTTTGCTTGGCCTGGGTTTATCCATGGAGCTGCGTAACTTCTCTATGCAACTATTTTGCTTTTCAAAATCATGATGTTTTGGTCCTTGTTTCCATAATACCATGTGCAAGACTCTTAACATTGATGATTGGGCTTTCAACTCCATACTTTGTGCAATATCCATTACAAACAATTGTAGACCTTCTATTTGCTTGGAAGTACCACTTAGGGCACCTCATGTTTGCATATAAACTATTATCTAAATCAATAATTGATTAAAATAATAACGTACTTTTAAAAACATATAAGTTGCATCTTGAACTTCGCAAACAAACAACAAGTCCCTGAGATGCTGATTTGAGAATTGCCTCTCCTGAAAACCAATTTCATCTTTGACAAACCAAATTTGATCATCCATGCAACCTGGACCATGAGACATTGAACTGGCGGGCTTTAAATAACTCATTACAATTTTGCAAACTTAACTCATTAATGGCATCTGGCCTCTAGGGCTGGCTTTAAAAACTGACAAGATCAAGTAACCAAAATGTGGCGCTGGGCACACATGCTCCATGGTTGACATTCTTCCATGCTGCAAAGTGAAAACTGATGAAACACAATAGATCCAAAGATTTTAAACACCCAAGTCGCCTCTTCACAACAATTCTACAAATTACCTTGTCCAATAACAATGAACTGCATTTGGTTTCGACTTTGAAAACAAGTCAAACGATCTCTTGAGGACCCGAGCTTCTGGATATTTGAAATATGTGAAATGAAGAGCGTGAATCTAGAAAGACAGATTTTGATGATCAAACAGACACATTTGGGAGCCGCCCAAAGGTAGCCACTTGGAAATGCAGAAAACAAAAAACATGAGGAATAATGATTTCTGCAAATGAAAAGCATCTGGAGAATTGTGCATAAAAAACCCTCAGGATCTGGGAATTTGAAAACTTAAAGAAAATTTGGTCTATAATTTAGGGAAGCCATTTTCCTAATGTGAAAAATCATGGAATTCAATTTATAACTTCATGAACAGGGCCTCCGACCAAACTGTGCAACTGATCTGCATTAAATTGTTAGAAACTGCATATGGAATCAGATTGGCAAACTGGGCAAACGGATTCATCATGGCCTGAAAATCTTCATGGTAACACATTTCCATGCCTAAAATATAGGTGAGCATTCAATTCTTGATTCCATTCAACTGGGTGTAAAATTGTAAGACCTCAAAGTAGGTCATTTAGAAATCTGCATTTGACAGTTTGGCATACTGATAGAAAATGCAAATGGAATGGGCTTAGCATGTTGATCACATTGTCACTTTTTGAGTAGGTATAGTTTACCTCATTACCTTTCCCTTTGGATGTTTCTCCTTGATTGTAATTGGGGAATGGTTTGTTAAATGCTGTGTGATCTTCATTGGTAG
>MU228511.1:766048-803640 GCA_018584345.1 Thuja plicata
TGAAATAAACTTATTTAATTCATTTAGAAATATAGGAATTAATTATTAAAACAATTAAATTGCTTTTTAATAATTAAAGGACTATAGCCATTTTAATTAAATTAATAGGCTAGGGGAATGGGTTGAATTGTAAGTGATTGTTTGATTTAGGGATTTATTTAATTCCTTTATAATTAAATACTATAGCCATGTTTGATTTTGATTTAATCTGATTGGTCAAAATTGATTTGAATTGTATGGATATAGTAGATAATATAAATCAGTGATAAAAATCACCTAGGACATTAAATTGATTTAAAAGAATTATGCCAAGCAGTAACAGGGTCGTTTGGACATAAATCAAGGGTATGATCACACTTAGGGCAAATAGGGTCTATAGTTGTGATAGACCGAATTCAGGTGGTTACAATGAGGACTTGACATGCATGGTAGACCTCAGAATTGCATTTGGGAAAATAAGCTCAAAAATCACTTATAGGGGGTCAAAATGCAAAGCACTAACAAGGTACTCAAAAACCCTTGCTGTATTTTTTAGTCCCAACACCAGCCACACATGAAACCATGCTTTCCCTTGTTAGGAATAAGAATGCCTCCAATAAATATAGCTAAGTACATAGGAAGACAATTGTAATTATTGCACATATAATCCCAGGTCAGGTACTGACAAACTATGGAATCATCGGCAAAGAATCGTCGAGCCGATGGAATGGTTGTAACAGAAATAGCTTCAAACTGAACCTCTCAGTCTATAATAGGAACTCATATAATGCACCACACATCCTCATGTGTGACCATCATCTCACCAGTCGAGAGATGAAAGGTGTTGTGCTTCGAATACCATCTCTCGGCAAGCACAGTCAACAACCCCCGATTCACCCTAATATGGGGTAAATCTCTCAATGAAAGTAGTCCTACTCGAGAAACAATCTCTACCTCATCACCTCTCAGAGATCAGGATAATGAAAGGACATGACCTGGGTATGGTTCTTGGAAAGACACAACCTCAAAAGGAACCTGTTAACACACTAAAAATTCAGGTTCAAATCAACATTTTTACTAAGGCAACTATGCAGAAAAGTAATCAGCTAAGTGTTTTTGATCGTCAGAAGGAGAAAAATAGTCACAATTGGAAGAAAACTGACTCTAAAACCAAGAATGACTCTATTTATACGGGGTGTGATCCCTTTTACAGGATACGATCTGCGATTTTTAGGATGCGATGGGGCATCCGGGAAACAATTATGTTTTGACAGGATATGATGTGGGTTGCGGGGTACAAGCCTATTTTACCAGGATGCAACGACATTCAAATCCCTATCTACAACTACCAAATGTGATTATAAATTAAAAACAAGAAGCGATCCCATATTTAAAGGATGCGACACAATAATTTTGGTACAAACAGGATGTGACGCGGGATTAACTGGATGCGATCCCAAAAGCAGAATGTGATGCAAATTAAAGATGTTATAACTACTTTAAAAATGCATAAAAATAAAACCTAAAAATATGGACAGGTAGGTTTTGAGGTACTTACCGATGGTAGGTAGTCAGCTGGATGCTGATGTTGTCGGGTGAGCTTAAATCGATGCTTCTCCACGGGGACCACCATCTTCTCTGCAGAGCTCTCAAATTACCAAGGATAAAAGTGAAAATGAATGGGTAAAAAGTGAAATTTGCAATATATATTTACCTTTTTGAGCTATTTAGGAGCTCTGGAACTCCTCCCAGACTATTAAAACTTAATTTTGTTCTTTTCAGATCAATCGAGAACGAAATCGAATGCATAGACGATGTTTTATACAACACAATAAATTTTTAATGACAGTCGCCAAAAATGCAGAATTGCTCCATATGTTTTGAAAATGATTCGTAGGATTTACGCAATCAGTTTTCCGGGTTCTATATCATCAAAGTGAACATTTTTCATCAAAATCTTGGTCCGACATCATTTTCTCAGACTCAAAAATCATATTTTAAACGTGATTAACTTGGTAAAAATTATGTTTTCTCTTAAGACACCTTCGTTTCTCTACTTCTTCTAGTTGATTCTTTGTCAATTCAATTGATCAAGTTCAAGTGATATATCATTCTACAGAGGGATTTTATTATTTTTCCTTTGATTTTGTTTTTGAGGGGGCATGATCACACTTAAATAAATCAAATTCTTGCTCAAAAAGCATTAAAATGACCTCGTCATCAAAAGACTAAGGGCATGATAGTTTCCCTCGGCTAAGTCAGGACTGTTGGATGGAAGGATTCAATTCTCACAAGCTGGATATCTTATGTCTACTTTTTTTCAGATTCTTATTAAGCTCCTGGCAGCTTTGTATTGACCTTCATTCAATCAAGTTCGGAGTTAGTATTATCGATTCTTGTACGACAACCAAGTTCAGAATTGGTATTTGTAAGATCTTTTCTTATTGACCTTTGTTTGATCAAGTTCAAATTTAATTCTATCAGCATTAGTTTAATCAAGTACAAGACTGATCTCATCAGAATTTTCGTTCAATCAAGTGCAAAACTCTCAAACTTTCTGAAGTCAACATCAAACTTTCTTTGAATCAATGCACTGCTCGCACATCAATTCAAAGAGGGGAAAATGTAACCACCCTAATTTGGTCTTCTTTGACCATAGACCCTATTTTTTCTAAGTGTGATCATACCCCTAATTATATCAAGACAATTCTTCGATTTATTGGAATAATTCATTTAAATCAAATTTAATCTCCTAAGTGATCTAATTATTAAATTACATTAATTGCCTTAGCTAATTAAATCAAATCAATTAAATTAAATAAAAAACATGGCTAAAGTAATTAATAAAAAAGAATTAAATAAATCCTAATTACAACTCCATATTTGCAAAAGGGAAAGTCAAATCCCTAGCCAATAAGAGTTAAATGACTTGGATCACCTCACATGGATCACCAAATATTCAATCTCCACCTCTCTTTCGCTTTCAATCTTAACCTCTCATTCACCAAATTCTTCTATAAATGGACTAAATTTTAAGCTCAATTGGCTCCTAATTCTTAATTGTTGAAAGCAAACTTATGTTGCACACATTCTTAGAGATCTTAATGCATTTTAGCTCATATTTCTTATAATTGTTATAATCTTTCATTTGGAGCTTTAAAATGAACATCTCTTGAGCATTTTAGATTAAATCATTCAAATCTTCCATTCTAAGCATGTATATGTCATTGACTTATGCATAATATGAGGACATTTATAGCATATTTTAGGTCAATTTTAGTGATTGATATGCTTTCTAACTTTTACTTTTCATGTTATTTCACTAATATAATGACTTATTGAAGTGTTGTGTTGTAGACAATAGGTACACAAAACAACACACACAGGTGCATGCTCTCCATATTCATTAGGTGTATTAATCACATTAAATTTAAATGGTGTATGTTCTTCATTTTCATTAGGTGCATTAGGTGTATTCATCACATCAATTTCAAATTGTGTATGTTCATCACATTCAGTAGTTGTATTCCTCACATACATTTGAATTGGTGTATGTTGATCATTTTCATTTGGTGCATTCATCATATCAATTTGAATTGTTGCATGTTCATCATTTTCATTAGGTGCATTAGATGGCATACCTTTATATAATCTCCTCATACACTCCCTTTGTCTTTCCTTTGTTGACTCTCGTTGTTCAATTGTTGCTCTCTTGTTCTTTCCCATTGTTAATATTGATTGTCCTACACATAATATCATGATGAACATACATAATCAAATACCAAAAAGTAGAAAATTATCATCATTTTGTTATAAGCTAAAGTAATAATACTAAAATAGCTAGGTTTACAAGCATATGTTTTTATTTCTTCATAACCTGTGTGGGTTCTATAGAACTAACACTTATGATTTTATTTCTACCTAACCCGCACGGGTTATGTAGAAATAGGGAAGATACTTTTAGTCTTACAAGACCCATGTGGGTTATTTAGTACTAAGGAACCCATACGTGTTATGGTTAGGTAAGAGAGTTGGATAATGACCCTAAGGCTTGAAAGTCTTTTTTACCTCCATTTCTCTCTCTTTATGCATCTTTTGATATTATAGGATGATTTCTCAACTTCCTCATCATCAGGTGTACACATCATCAAGTGGGTATCTAAACAATTACCACCATAATCTTACATGTCTTCTCAGCTTTCTAACCATATAAATTTTTCTATTTTTGGACAACATTAGCATAGTAAACTTTAATTATCTTTACCAATGTCTTCACAGTCCTCAGAGACATATGTCTATCATTTTCTTAATAACTTTTGATCTACTAAAACAAATTCAAAATAAATTACATATTATTGTTCTGCACTTGATTCTATACACTTTTTTAAAAAAAAGTTTGTATTTTTTTATTATTTTATGCAAGTTATGCCGAATGCACGAACAAACATCAAATTTTCAGGATGTGACCACTTCAAAAAATCATAAAAAACAAATACTCAACAAAAAATTACAAAACAATACACAACATCTAGATCTGACTCTTACATATCATTATACCAAAGGGTTTTTGAAAATAATAAATCTAAATGTATCTTTTGTGAAGCACACATAATCTACTATGTTATGTTTCTCTGAATAACTTAGGAACAAATTTTCATGCGTAATGGGTTTGAACCTATTAATTTTATCCGCTTTTAAATATTTTTAGTAGTTTAGAAGCTATATTAATATAACTATAATTCTTATTCTTTTCACAACTCCTAATTTTGAGTGCATGACCCTTGAATTTCTTTTTGATGTTCAGGTTTACCTAATTTCAGAAAAAAGTGACCACTTATACTCCCCTTTTTTTTGCCATCTTGGTGTACTTACCCTTGCTATATGGTACATGATATCATTGCATCATTGAAAACCTAATATAGATAACTATATATTATATGACTATCCCTTCTTCATGCATACTTTGTCATCATAAACAACTTACCTACATAATTGTAAACATCCCAACCAAGATGATATGTTCATTATTAATCATCCATATGTGCATCATATTGGCAAGTGGTTCATTCAGGAGTGTTCAGGAACACATTGGGGTTTTCATTTATGGAAACACATCTGTTATGAATGATTTCTTGGTATGAAACACAATTTTGGAGTCATGGCTTGCAAAATGACTAAGTCCAAAAAATAGAATTACAGGGTACAAAAGTACAGTTTTGGTCAGCGAACACAATATATGGTGAATGAAGTCATGCGATATTTTTGGGATATATATGAGCTTTAGGTAAGTCCATTTGTGATTTTTTGTTGATCTCAATAAGCTAAAGTATGTTGAAGGCATGTGAAGATACAGTGACAGTGATATAGGGCAGTTGAATGATTGCAATGATTAAGGGAGTATAATGCGAATTCCAAATGTCCTATGTCAGACTCAGATTATGGATTACCTATGTTTTGATAGTGTATGATCATCGAATTAGTGTTTAATTTTTTTATAAGTGATAATACCATTTTATGATGTATTTTAAAGCCAACCGGACATATGATAATCTATTTATAGGTAGATGTTTTTGAGAAGCGATGAATGTGATGATGAGAGATTATATGGTATGAATGCGAACAAATGAATGGATGCAATGTGATGTCATAACTAGTCAGATGGTAAAGCAGGCTACCACTGGAACTACCTAATCATACCATATGCTTGTATTTTTCATTTTTGATAAAGCATTGTAACATAATCATATTTCTAATTGTATGAACAGTGAGCTCAGTATACCTTTAACAAGGTTTTGTATTCCTCTAATAAGGAAATGTGTTAATGTAATAATCACCTCCTAACAGGGACATAATAATTTTAGTACATATTTTTTGGTATCATCCCCACCGGGGTTTCCTTGAAAACAAATTCATGGTGTTATGAGTTATGTGTTTTGTATTTATGTTCTTTTCATTTCAACAATTACCTAGTTAAGTTGGAATTTACTAAGTTTAAGTTTAAGTTTAAAGTGTTGTAATACTGATTCACCCCCTCTTAGTATTACTTAATCCTAACAATTGGTATCAGAGCTTTTGGCCCTTGGAGAGAAAGCTTAACAGATTAAGGGAGATCAAGATGGATTTTTAAAGTTTGGAAGAGAACTTCGAAGCAACACTTGAAGACCTTGATAAGGCTAAAGCAGAAAATGGTGACTTGAAATTCAAATTGAGAAGAGAAGAGGGTTTCATCAAGAAATTAAAATAACAACTTGAACTTTCTAGAAATCAGAGACAAGATCTTATGAATAAGATAAAAGAGGATTCAGAAAGTGACACATCATATTGGATAAAAAAACTTGAACAAGAGAAGGATGCTTTTAAAATTGATCATGAATCTACTTCCCTTTAGATAGATAAAGAGATTCAACATGTGAAAGATGATAAAAATCAAATTGAAGAAAACTTAAAAGATGCTAATATTCAGATAGGACAAGTGCATACCGAACTTGATCACTACAAGGTCAAATATATGGAATTAGAGAAATATAATCAGATCATAAAATGAGAACTTATTGAGGTAAAGAAACATATTGAAAAACTTCAAATGAGAAGTAATAAGATTGATGCGTAGAGAGATAGAAAAAAACCTAAAGGAGACATGACTGGATTTGGCTTCAATGAAGCTGAATATTCAAAGACCTAGGAAGAAAAATCTGAAGTGAAGACTGATGAAGAGAAACCCACTCTTGAAGAACCTAAATAACAGATCAGGCCTTTCAGAGGTAGATGTTTTGGACGCAACAAGATTGGACATATGAAGAGAGATTACAGAGGTAAAATCCCTTACAAACCCTTTTCAGGATATTGTTTCAATTGTCGTGCATATGGACACAAGAAAGTAGAATGTAGGAAGCCTAATCAATCAAGAACCAAGAAAGATTATGTTAGGAAAGAGACAACAAATAAGATCACATGTTGCAAATGCAATAACATTGCAAAGTATTGTAAATTACAGATTAATTAGAATAGATCACCTCCTACATGATACAAATGTAACAATCCAAGACATATAGAAAATTTTTGTAGGTACAATGGAACTGAGAACAAAATAGGACCACCACCTATTTTATAAATAAGAATATTGGTGATATTGGCAAGATTCTTGCAGAATACATGGATGAATTCAACAACTATTTCATAAAAGAAGATGTAAACAATGGTAAGGTATGGAAGGTAAAGGAAACAAGTGAGAAAATGGTTAAGGAAGAGTCAGTAGATGCTACTAAGTCTTTGCTTGATGTGAACATTGCTACATCAACCTAGATAGCCAAGCATGGCCTTAGGAGGAGCATTGGAAAGAAACTTCATAAATCAATCCAACCCCTGATTATGAGGAATAAGCTCTTGCGAGCTTAGGGAGAGTATGTGGAAATACTATGAAACATATATCTATGATCGCATAGATTTACAGTCTTTATCTTGTGATCACCAGATTGATAGTCGACTGGACTATGTGAAAAGTTGAGTTCATTAGAAAATCTATCATTTCCTTACACAACAAAGTATAAGGTTAATCAAAAGAACTTGTTTAAACATCATTCGAAGAACATAGGTGAAGAAGAACTGAGATGAGAGTGAGAGAAGCAAAGAAACAAGTATGTTGTGTGTTTGATCAAAGCAGAAATTCACCGATGTGAGAGTTAAAAGGTATTTATATCATTTGCAAAAGATTTGGTTATGGATACTCTATTGATTTTTAATGTCGTCGAAAGGCCTAGATACAGATTCAAGAAACATTAGTTCAAATCCACTGAAGATGATCCCGAAGGTGCATTTTCGAAAAAACCCTATAGTGTTCTACATGTCGAAGACATTAGAGCTTACATTAACTATAATTATATGAGTCCCTGGGAGACTTTGAGATCTATACAAAGATGAAGGACATGATTGGAGTAGATGGTAAGATGAAAGCTGAGTTTGCACATCTTGAGAATCTAAGTATCATGCAAATGACATAACTATATGAGTTTAGAGAAGAGGAATGGATTAAAATCATTCTGAGAAGAGTACACAACCAATTCATTTGCCTTGGAGATCATCCTGTGAAGATATAGTGATTTAATTCATGGTATAACATGTTCAAATAACTATGGTGTTATCCCTATCACAAAGAAGAATACAAAGAAATAGGTGGAAACCCTAACGCATTCGAGATGGGATAAGAGAGCGATGACCATTAATGACATATTCTAACAAGATGTTAGATTGGTTTCAATGATTCTTGGATATAAATTACATTACAACAATCAACTTAACTCGGTATCTATAGGAGTGATTATGATGGCATATAGAATGATGAAAGAAAACTTTAAGTATAACCTTTGAAAAATACTTGCACAATAGTTTTAGAGAATGTGAAGAAAATTAAGAGGGATAAGTCAAACGCATTCAGGTTTGGGTCTCTATTGATACACATGTACATCCACATTGTACATAGTTTTCCTAGTATGCACCTTAGAGCTTGGTAGGACAACGAACCTACGGGAATTCAGATTACACAAAAGTAGATAAGATAGAATAGTACATGGGTTGATGGAAAAATATTTGGGATGATAAAAATCTTGCAGAGAAAGATGAAGGAAAGAATGAGGATCCTTGAGGCTTTGGTAGAAAAATATAAGGATACAATCTATTTCATGGCTAAAACTGATTATGTTTTCTTTGAGGCAGTACAACCCAGGATGAAATGGTATTATCCTTTGGGATATGAAGTCAATTCTAAGGTTTTGAATATGAAAGTTGAACATATAATATCCTCAGCAATTGATCCATCTAAAGAAAGATCGGGAACCTATAAAGAGAAGTCTGTGAAGATAAGGGAAGAAAAAACTAGAGCTGCAAGGAAGAGGAAAGTGGAAAATGTGGTAGATAAACTAGCAAACAAGGCTGACATCACAAAGGAGGAGATGAAAGAGGTAAGAAAGAAAATGACATAAGGTACTTCTGGATTGGTGAGAACCTCTCTTGCCGCCCTTCCACCTCTAGAAGTATAAAATGTTAGAGTAATTTCCCTTTAGACTTATTGATTAAATCATGTTGATTTAATTAGTTAAGTTGTGACTACTCTTTTATTACTTAAGCTTTCTCTTAGGTACATTATAATTAATGTTTATATTAATTATTAATGTGCAACCTAGCCTTTTAGTCTTTAGGGTTTTATTCATCTTTATAGGTTGAACCTTTTAATTATTCATTTCATAATTGAGAATACATTTTTCTCTCCTCTTTTGAGTTTCTCTGAGCTTTTAAGTTTTGTTTTTTCCTCCTTTCTGCTTCTTTCTTGTAACAGGTACATGCATGTAGCTTCTCTTCAATTTCTATGGATTTGCATTTCTCAAATCCTACATGGTATTAGAGCCATACAGCTATTGCCTATTTTGGTGTTTTCTGAAGCCATGATTTGAAGGAGAAATTTTTAGCCTTTTTAAGGTTTTTGTCTTCAATCTGGGGGTAAAGTTTTTTTTGGAGCACTTTAGACTAACATCGACCTCATGGTTAAGTCCAGATGGCCCAAAAACCCCTATTTTGATATAAGGCACAACCTATTAGGCCTATTGTGCCTCTGAGGCAAAAAATTTTGGCCTCCAAGGCCATACAGGCACATTTTTTGAGGCAAAATTTAAAAAAAAAAATGAAAAAAAAAATGAAAAAAATAGTTTTTTGTGTGTAGGCAAGCACGCGGCATCGCGTTGCCCACAGCCTGTGCACCGCCCCAGTGCCACCGCAGCCCTCGCGCCACTCAAGAGCCACTGGCCCATTGCCACAACACTGCCTGTGTGCCACCTCCACCATTGAGTGCCGCCCGCCAGCCGCAGACACCACTGACATCACCCTTGCATGTGTGACGTCACTTCTTGACAAGGTGACATTAATTTTTTGACAGCTATTCAAATTTTTCTGGCGACTTTTCCAATTTTTGATGACAAGATATTTTTTGGCGATGATATCAGCAACTGCCTTGCTGACATCAGCAATGGCCTGATGACGGTCAAACGACCGTCAATTTATTTGCAGTGACTGGTTTTTTCCAGAGAGTTTGTTTTTCGGAGGCCCTGTCAGTTTTTTCTCATAACTTCAGCATTCAAGGTCAAAATTCAAAGTGCCATATACCATTGGAAAGCTCTTTCCTAGCCGATTCTCATTTTGCAGGTTTGAGTTTCAGATTCTTCCATTTGAGTACCTTTTTTTAGCGTCAAAGTAGCAGCTTATATTTCTCTCCTCACTACATCAGGTCACCAGGTTTTCTTCTCATTTTTTTGTGTTTTCTTAGTTCCTTGTGGTGTACAAGAGATAGTTTATTATTTTATGGGGGGTACATTCCAGTTTCTGTCATTTACTTCAGAAGGACCCTTCTACTTCTATCTATTTTCTCTCAATGTCAGACCCTTTAGTTTCCTAGCTGATGCTGCATAACTACCATACTTGGAAAGCACACATAACCAAATTTCTCATGTCACGGGGCTTATGGTCCTATCTGGATGAGAACCAACATGTTCTACAATGTCCTTTTGAGACTCTTCAACACAAGAAAAAAATGGATGAAGCCATGGGATTATTGACACTGACTGTTTATGACAGTCTCTTGTTTCACCTAGAGAATTTGAACACTCCTCGATCTATTTGGGACAAGTTTGCAGATTTGTTTGGCACAGTTAATGAGTTCAGGTCACTTCAGTTTGATGTAGAGTTGACGTCCTTGTATCTTGACACTTTTCCCACCTTTGAGGACTTCTTGATGAAGTCCAATGCTCTCCGTTCAGTTTTAAAGGGATGTGGGAAGACCAAGTCAGATATTGAGTGTATCTTTCTTATACTCTCAAAGCTTCGAGGACAGTTTCAGATCTTCTCCTCCACTTTCTATTCCACTATGGATGCTTTGGGTCCTAGGCACACTATTCCTTCCTTTGAGGTCTTCTGTGACTATTTAACTCAAGAGAAGTCAAAGATTCAATAGTTGAATGGTACTTCTGGCTCTAGGAGCCATGCTTTGGTCTCTCATCCATTTTCACAGAAGCCAGAGTAGAAATATGTATCACCAACCATAGTGTTTTGGAAGGATTCTCATTCTCAGCATTCCTCTGACCCACCTCCTCCAAATGGGGGGAAATCAAAGACTAAAAAACCTAAGTGTGCTTATTGTAACAAGCCCAATCATGATGAGTCTCGGTGCTTTTAGAAGAAGGTAGATGGATATGCCAAACAGATTTATGATTTGACAACTCTTCTTCACAAGAGCAATATTGATATTCCTTCTTCCTCTTCTCATAGGTCTTCTTCATCATCTTTTCAGACAGATGGGCCAGAAAATAGAAAGGGTCATGCATTATGCGCATCTACTATTTCTCCCTCAGCTATTGGATTCAGGTGCTTCACACCATATGACATCTTCTCAGGATTTATTCTCATCTTTTGAGGCTTCACCTACCCCACACATTTTTATGGGGAATAAAATTGATATGAATGTATGTGGGAAGGGTTTGATTGACATTGAAGATGGTGCATTCATGATGTACTATGTGTTCCATCTTTGTCCTCTAACCTTCTATCTATCTATCAAGTTACTCACAATGGGGCAGGGAAGAAAGTTGAGTTCACTCCAGATTCAGTGCACATCAGAGATAGTGTGACATGCAATATTGTTGCTACAGGGATAGTTGATAATGCTACCTGCTTGTACTCCTTCTCTCATTTTGGTCAACCATCTCCATTGTCAGATAATATCTCTCCTACTTCATGAGTGCATATTGAGGAGAATTCAGGTCACCTGAACTTATGTGTTGTTCCTGAGATTAGTGTTGTGGCTTTTGAACCTCCTCCTCCTATTAAGTTTGCATATGTTCAGCATGATTCCTCTTTATCATTACCTGTTATGGTCAATCCTTGCATCGAGACACCTACCCTAATTGTTTAGGGCATATTCAAGGACATTCATCTCCTACTAGATGATAGATTTAGTGCATCTATTGGCCTACCTTCATTGGAGATTCCATTATAGGAGTCTCATGCATTCTCTTTTGAGCATCAATTAGGCCTTCTAGTTTCACCTCCCATTCAAGGGTTTCCTTGTTGTTCCTTGCCTTTGTTTCTTCCGCATTGGAGTGCCATTGGTTCGGTCATTACCATAGGGGTTCTATCATTCTGGGGGGATTTGGTGTCTCATCCCTCTCTCATGGGGGGCTGGTTGTACTTATGGTTTTGAGAGATTCTCTTGAGCCATTTTTTCTTCATTTTTCTATCTCTTTTTGGAGAGGAGTTTTTCCCACTAGGTTTTCTCCTTTTTCTTCGGTTTACAAAGATTTCCTTGTATTGGGTACTTGATCAGGCCTTGTTGTCAGGACCCTCTTTCTTTCTTTCATAGCTATGCTAGGTTAGCTTACCTCCCGAGCTTGATTTAAGGGGGGCGGGTTTTAGAGTAATTTCCCTTTAGACTTATTGATTAAATCATGTTGATTTAATTAGTTAAGTTGTCATTACTCTTTTTTTCCTTAAGCTTTCTCTTAGGTACATTATAATTAATATTTATATTAATTATTAATGTGCAACCTAGCCTTTTAGTATTTAGGGTTTTGTTCACCTTTATAGGTTGAACCTTGTAATTATTTGTTTCATAATTCAGAATACATTTTTCTCTACTCTTTTGAGTTTCTCTGAGCTTCTGAATTCTTCTTCTTTTTCCCCCTTTCTGCATCTTTCTTTTAACAGGTACTTGCATGTAACTATTCTTCGATTTCTGTGGATTTGCATTTCTCAAATCCTAGAAAAAACATTAATCAATCCACCTTCTACTATGATTAATGTATCTAAAACCACACCTACACTACCAAAGAGAACATTGCAGGAAGAGAAAATCCTAGAATTACCTAAGAGGAACACGAGATCCACTAAACAAGACTCTCCACCTAAGAAACAAAGGACATAAGTTGAAAAGAAGAAAGAAGAAGAGAAGAAAGTAGAAGAGAAGAGCCCAGATGTGAAACAACTCTGGAAACATGACTTAAAAATACTGGAGAAGAGGATAATTGAGTGGGGAAAGCTTAATATTTTGACCAAATACAATGAGAGGTATGAAGCATCAGATCAACTTTTGATTGAGGACATGGTCATAAATAATTTACTTGTTTTCAAAAAGAACTTTTTAGAAGTTGAAGGTAGTATACCCAAGGATTTTATGAGAAGTTAGAATTGAGAAAACAGTTAGCCCAAATTGAAGATAAAACAATCACAACACAAGCTATAGAAGATATGTTACCTGTTGTGTCTGTTAAAGAGATGGAAAGAATATTGAATGCTTTAAAACCTTTTGTGAAAACTAAGTCAAGATTGGTTAAGATAATGGGGAGAAAGTATGATGAATTAATTGAGGAAACACAGAAGGCACTAGATAAATTTTTGATGGGAACTGAACCTGAAAAATCCTCACCTCCCAAGGCTACTAAGCCCAAAATTATAAAGGTGAGTCATCAAGAATAGCTGAAGAAAATATGGATACATCAATGGATGAAGACAATAGTCAAATTGTCAGTTTTGTGAAGCAAGCATATTTATTTTTTAATGGTGTGCCTATGTCTTTGGACACTTTGCAGGATGTTAGGGATAAATTTCAAGAGAATACTGACAATGATGGAGGAAAAATTGATCTAAAAGTGGCAAAGAAAGAAGAGCAGAAAGTGAGCAAAGTTGAGATAACTAAGGAAGTAGTTAATAAAGTTGAAGTGAAACAAGAAACTCATACATATGTTTCTTGATCTTTATTGTTGGCAAGTGGATATAGAAATCTGAGCACTAATATTGAGAGCATGGATGAGAATGTTTTGATGAAGCTATCCTACATCGCATTCGCAAAAGTGAAAGAGAGATCTGAGCAGAAAGGTGAGAGTAAGTTAAGGGTAATGGAAAGAGAAGTTGTTACTGTCAAAAAACTCCTACCTATAACTCTCAATTTCAAATCAAAGGACAATGTAGAGAACCTAAACAAAGTATTGGATGACTTTGACAGTCATTATGAATCCTTAGAAAATATTGCTAAAGAGAAGGCAGAGAAAAATTACCTTGCAAAGAAGTTGGAGGAAGTATGCAAGTCTATTTCCATGGGACTTAGGCAATACTGAACAAAACAATATCAAAGGAAAAAAGTTGTGTGTTTCATGGAAGAAAGATATACAGTTATTGTATAAACCCTATCAGAGACCTTAAGAACATTAAGGATATAATAGAAAAGGACAAATTGACTCTGGATAAGTTGATGCTTAGTTGTGAGACCTCATCACACACTATATTGGAGTTGGACAACGAAGTGTCTAGAATTTTGAACAAGTTGAATTTTTTGGATACAGAGGAAGGGAGAGTTGTGGGAAGATTTGGTATGCTAAAGAGTTTAATTAATCCTAAGCTATCAATTCTTGAGATCCATCTTTCAGACATGGAGAAGACTGAACATGCCCTCACTTGATACATGCATACTGATCTAAAGGACATAGAGACATCCTCTTTTTCAATGAATGAACTGATTCATGTGAGTCATATACTGGTAAAGACTTGGTCAGAGGAGGTAAAGATCTTTCCAAGATGTGCTTAAGATGGTTTAACCTTTTTGGTAAGAAGTTTTTTTATGTATTCTACATTTTTGTATTCCTTTGTCATTGATGTCAAAGAGGGAGAAGAGAAGATATGAAAAATGTATAGAGAAGAGATATGTAAAAAAAAAGAAAAAAAAAGTGTAATGTATATTCTTTTTGGTATTGACACTTAGTCATTTTTTGCTAAGTGTTTCCATCAATACCAAATGAAAATATTGTTGGCAAGTGGTTCATTCAGGAGTATTCAGGAACACACTAGGGTTGTTATTTATAGAAGCACATCTGTTATGAATTATTGCTTGGTGTGAAACACAGTTTTGAAGTCATGGCTTGCAAAATGACTAAGTCTAGAAAGCATAATTACAGGGTACAAAAGTACAATTTTGGTCAGCGAACACAATATATGGTGAATGAAAGCATGCAATCTTAGGAGAAGCTATTTGGGATGTATATGACCTTCAATTAAGGTCACTTGTGATTTTGTGTTGATCTCAGTAAGCTACAGTATGTTTAAGGCATGCAAAGATAGAGTGATAGTGATACATGGCAGTTGAAGGATTGCGATGATTAAGGGAGTACAATGCGGAGTCCAAACATGCTATGTTGGATTCAGATTATGGATTACCTATGTTTTGATAGTGTATGATCACTGAATTAGTGTTTGCTTTTTGTATAAGTGTTAATACCATTTTGTGATGTATTTGGAAGCCGATTGGACATGTGATAATATATATATATATATATATATATATATATATATATATATATATATATATAGGTAGAGCTTTTTGAGAAGCGATGAATGTAATGTTGATAAATTATATGGCATGAACGTGAACAGATGAATGGATGCATTGTGATGTCAGAATCAATAATATGGTAAAGAGAGCTACAAATGGAACTACCTAAGCATAACAAATTCTTGTATTGTTCATTTTTTATAAAGCATTGTAACAGAATCATATTTCTGATTGTATGAGGAGCGATCTTAGTATACCTTTAACAAGGTTTTGTATTCCTCTAACAAGGAAATGTGCTAATGTAATAATCAACTCCTAACATGGACATAATACTTTTAGTACATATTTTTGGGTACCATCCCCACCATAGTTTTCCCTTGGCAAAGGTTTTCTCAGCAAAAAATTCATGGTGTTATGAGTTATGTGTTTTGTGTTTATGTTCTTTTCATTTCAACAATTATCTAGTTAAGTTGGAATTTACTAAGTTTAAGTTTAAAGTGTTTTAATACTGATTCACCCCCCTCTTGGTATTACTTAATCTTAACACATCATTTTATGATTCTTCTTGGTCTTCCCCAAAGATTCCCTTCCAAACCAGAGTGATGTAATATGAATTCCTCACTTTCCCTATCCTGGAAGATGTTCATCCATAATTATGGCTCTCTATTTCCTAACAAAAACACATGAATCTGGGTTTTCTCTATCTCGAGGCTTCATTGACAACAATATAAGTTCCCTTTGGACATAGAAATGTATTACTATCAACACAATATCCTCCTCTCTCACCATGTTCTTGATGGAGGACTTGATCCCAAGCTTGCCCATATTCTTTGGTCAGACACCTCAGAAGGTTCCCAAGTGTTCTATTTATGACCTTAATCTTCTCGCTAGTCTGTGGATGGTAAGAAGATCTAAAAGAAAAATTGGTTCCTAATCTCTTCCATAAAGTTTTCCAAAAGTGCCCGATGAACTTGGTGTCCCTGTCTAAAACTATGCTAATGGGGAGCCCATGAATCTTGATTATTTCCTTGAAAAACAAATGTGTTATATGAATGGCATCATGAATAACCTTACATGGGATGAAATGACTCATCTTGCTAGATCTATCAATAAAAACATATATGCTATCATAACCAGTCCTAGTCTTAGGTAAACAAACAACAAAATCCATACTCACATATTCTCATGGTCTGTTAGGAATTGGCAATGGTTGATACAAACTAGAATTTGAGGATGTACCATTTTATCTTTGGCATATTGTGCATTTTTCCACATATCTCCTTATGTACTTTTGCATTTTAGGGCAATCGTAGAACCTCACTATTAGCTCCAAAGTTTTATTCAGTCCAAAATGACCACTAAGACTTCCATTATGCTTCTCCTACATCAAATTCTCCCTCGTTGGTACACATAACTGTCCCCCTTTAAATAAGAGACCATTATGAAATGTATATTCTACATACTCACTGTAAAAATGGTTGTTAAACTCTTGACATACTTTGTAGGCATCTCCAAAATCTTCATCCTCCTCATAGAGGTATTTGAAAATTTCCACCCCAATACTTTTCAACTGCACCTTCTGAACTATGATTAGTCTTCTACTCAGTGCATCAAAAAAATTATTCAACTATCCTTTCTTATGCTTAATATGGAATGTGTAGGACTACAATTACTTGATCCATTTAATATTTATATGACTTAGCTTTTCTTGGGAATCGATGAAACTCAGTTCTTGGTTGTCTGCATATACTACAAACTCCTTGGGAAGGAGGTAGTTTCTACATTTCCTAAGTGATTGGACACATGCATGAATATCTAAGTCATAAGAGGAATATCTTTTCTTAGATTCATTAAGTTTTTCACTAAATAATTTCACTGGTTTATTCTCCCGACTCAAGACTGCACCTACTCCAATGTTATTGGCATCACACTCTAAAGGGAAGAGTTTCTCAAAACTTGGCAGCACTAACACTAGTTGTGTTTCCATTGCCTTTAATAATTCAAAACCCTTATCTTCTTCCTTTGTCCAACTAAACTTATTTTTCAACCCCCCTTTAATAGTATCAAGCATAGGAGCACAGATTGCACTAAAGTGCCTTATAAAATTCCTATAGAATTGAGCTAATCCATGAAAGCTTCTCACCTCACTAGCTATCTTGGGATTTGGCCAATTGAGTATAGCTGAGACCTTTGAGGTATCCATATTCAAATCTCCTTTAGACACCATAAAGACAAGGTAAACTAATTCCTTCTTCATAAATTCACTTTTCTCCAAGTTTATGGTTAGTTGTTCATCTTATAACTTTTTCAAAATAATTTCAACATGCTTAAGATACTCTTCTTTAGTTCTACTAAATATCAATATGTCATCTAGATAAACAACTAAAATTTTATTAGTAAAGTCTTTGAGGAATTCATTCATGAGCCTCACGAATGTTCTAGGAGCATTAGTGGGTCCAAATGGCATAACAAGCCATTCATAGACCCCTTCAGTAGTTTTGAAGACAGTTTTCCATTCATCTCCCTCCTTTATTCTTATCTGATGGTAGCCACTCCTTAGGTCTATCTTAGTTAAGTATTGTACCTCTCCCAAACAATCCATAAGATCTTCAATTCTGGGTATAGGGAACCTATACCTAATGGTAATCCTGTTAATGGCTCTAGAGTCCATACATAACCTCCATGTACCCCCTTTCTTAGGTTCTAGTACAGTTGGGAATGCACAAGGGCTTATGGTCTTTCTAATCAAATCACTGTCTAGAAGCTTCTGCACTTGTCTAGATATCTCCTCATGTCATTGGGGTGTCATTTTATAAGGAGCCTTATTTGGAAAAGATGCTCCTGGAACTAAGTCAATCTGATGACTTACTATCCTTTGTGGTGGTAGGGTAGCAAGAGTTCCATCATTGATATTGCTTGTATACTTATCCAAGAGACACTGTATCTCTGCACGTATGCCTGCTTTCCTATTCTTTGCTTCTTCCTTGGGCTTCACAACAACAAAAAATCCATACCCTTCTTCCTCTTTAAGAGTCTTCAAGAACTCTTTTCCACTAACCAATAACACATCGGGACCCACATTCTTACCTTCTTCTCCATCCACTAAAGATTGAATCTTATAAGTAACTCCATTCTTCTGAAAAGAGTAAGAGTTATTTTTACCATCATGTATGGCTTTTCTATCCAAATTTCCATGGTCTTCCCAATATTATATGGCATGCATTGATGGGTAAGACATCACAAATAATCTTGTCTTTATATTCTCCTATAGTAAACTCAGCCCATGCTTGTTCATTCACCAACACATTTTGCCCCTTATTAAGCCATGGGCTGCTATAAGCTATTCTAGTAAACTTTAGCTTATTAGTTTCTTCCTCTAAGATAATATTATTTGTAGACCCAGAGTCTATGATAACTTTACAAACCTTTCCCTAAATTTTCCATTTCACCTTGAATAGAGACCTCCTTTGTTTAGGTTCTTCTCTGACAGGCTCTTTGATTTAGGATTCTTCTAATCCTTGGGTTTTCTCAGACCTCTGAATCTAAGATCACCTCAAGAGACTTGAAATTTGAAGTGTCCTCTTGGACAAAATTAACTCTCCTATCCCCTTGAGAATAAGATCTCTTTTTAGGGAATCTACAAGATGAGTGTCCTAGTTGATGACAGTGGTAACATTTCATGTTAGCAAAATAAGATCCTCTTCCTCCACTAGATGTTTTTCTGTTGTTGTTGTTGTTTCCAGGACCTCTTCCTCTACCATAACTTCCTCTCCCACTTGTTTCTCCATTCTTCTCTATAAGATTAGATTCTCCTTTTTTCCTTTGGTCTATACTTCTTCCACCAAAATCACCTCTATGGCCTCTATTGTCTCTTCGTCTGCCCCTACTTCTATTTCCCGATTCTTGTTTCTTCTTTCCTTTTTCCTTCACCTTAACTGCCAATTGAAAACACTTGTGGAATGGGTCTTAGAAATCTTATTTCCTCTTGGATCTTCCATCTCAAACCATTTAGATACCTTTCTACTCTGATACTTTCATCTTCTTGGACCTTGGACCTTAGACACATTTTTTTGAAACTCCCGAGTATAAGAGTTCACATCAAGTTACCTCTGTCTCAAATTTTATCTTTTCTTGTGCATTTATATTTCATAATCCTCTGGCATATAAGCTTATTTAATTTTTTCCACCATTCCTTTCCATGCATCTATGAGAATCTTAACTTCTTTATCCCTCTCTTCTTTAATGAATTTCCACCAAGTTAAGGCAGCTCCCCTTAATCTTGATTTGGCTACTCTGACCTTTTGGGCTTCACTCACACCATCACATTCAAAGTGATTCTCCAGACCTTTAATCCAATCCATTACTAATTTTGGCTCTATCTTTCCACTGAAAAGAGGAATTCCCTCTAAAGCTTTATCACTCACAGACTTCAATTCTTTTAGGAAGGGTTCTTCTTGAATGACATGATCAAGCTTAGGGACCTCATCTTCAACTTCCATTTCTTTACCTTTACCTTATGTTTCTTTAACCTCTTCACTGACCTCTTCAGTATTGGCTTCCACTTTAGCAAGCTTACTTTCCATCTCTGCCAACATTTCATTTAGGATCCTATTCTCATTTTCTTGGTCATCAACCTTCTTGGCTAACTCAACATTGGTCACCATGTTGGATTCCCCAACTAATTCTATGTCTAACATGCAATACACACACTAGACCAAATATTTTAGGGCTCTGATACCAATTCAATAGGGAGTTTCTTTGAATATTGAACTAATAATTAGTTCTCTACAAGTACCTCAAGGACTTCCTAGGGCTTTCTTGATAACCTATGATACTAGGAGGGATCCCATCCAACCTCCTAACCCCTCTTGAAATTCTCTACCAATTCCAAGTTCACAACCCACCTTATTCTTCAATTGAGCTCACCAGGGTAAGCTCACACTTAAAAACACCAACCCATTAGTATGAACTTACATGAGTCTAGGGTAGGTTCTTAACTCAATTGTGACCACAAATGCAACCTCAACAAAGATTTAAGGTTCATTCTCCCATCACTTCTCAAAATTTCTGTAAACAAGGGCTACTAGCTTGTAGGTCTCTATTAGCCCTATTTTGTAGGGTTTTGGCTGCCTTTCTTAAAATTATAACACAAACCCCTAAACAAATATGTAATCTAGACACCCTTTTGGAAAATTTGAGAGATTTTCTTGGTCTTGGGCTCTGGAGTCATTAGTACAGTATCATACCCTAATTGTACTAATTCACTAGGAAATGAACCAGTCTTTGCACATTGCTTTCAAAATCCATCCAACTAGATTTAAGACACCCCCAACTCATTCACTAAGATCTACAAGTGTCTTATAGACACCACCAAGGTGTTGTATTTCTCTTTTCAATCCACTCATACAAATTTTATCACACTATGACTCTTGTTTCCCTAGTCGGGTTATGGAGGAGCTCGCCTAGGGAAAGAGACTAAAATTCATTGCAGAAACTTCCAATTCTCTAAAAAAAAGAAAACCTATGTACATAGACCTCATTTCCATTCCCCCAAGGCTCATGTGTTCACCATGGTGGGAACTTCACTGTGGATCCATTTTGTATGTACAAACCCTGACTAGTCCAGTGAACGAAGCATAGGGACATTATTAACTTTACACTTGCAACATAAAACCAAAAGACTAAAATAATTCACACAATGTTACAAGAAAAATAATAGTTTCTAATTACTTTGAAAAGAAAATGGAGTTAATTCATTCGATACTTTTGCAACTTGAAAGCAAGAAATTATAACTGTCTCAAAAAAATGTCTGATTGTCCTTCTTAAAAATTGTATCCAAAAGTTATCCAACCTTCATACAAGGCATGAAAAATGCTTAAGTAGGTCCCCTTGACCTATCCCAATAGTCCAAACTAACCCATAACTTCCTTAAGGCAGTTTGCAACTTTTTTTCAAAATGTTGTTGAGCAACTTTTCAAAGTTGCAAAAGTTTCTCGACAACTTTTACATCTTTTGAAATTTCACCTATTACATTTCTCTAACCCAATATATGGGCTCTAATTGACCAAAAAGTCAACTCTAATACTAAATACAGCTCAAATAGACCAATGTTTTCACACTAGGTGCTATGTCACCCATTTTTCCCTATTTGTCTTACAATCACAACATTAGGGTCTTGTGACACAACTTACCATAACAAAAACACACAACATTGAAAAACTAAATAAGATTACTCTAAAAAATCCCTAGAACAAACTCAACTTAACACAAGCCTTGAGAAGACTTTCCAAACCACAATGTCATGGTCAAAAAAATCCAACCCCTAGGTTCTCCTGCACCATCAAGCCCACTAAGCTGGTGAGGGGCCACAGATTACGTAAAAGGATAGCTGAAGATGATGTTAATGAAGGAAAATAGAAGAAAGAATTACCCACAGTACTACAAGTCAGCCTTCAAGACTTGTGATTTTATAACTTATCACATTATTTAACCTGTTTTGATTTTCCAGAACATCTCACACAAAAATAAAGGAGAAATCTAAGACTTAAGGCATCAAAATATGTAATATCTCAAGATGTCATGTACAAAAGAGGTCCGGACAACACATTTTTAAGGTGTGTGGATAAGGATCAAAAGAAGAATCTCCTCAAAAATTTCCATGAAGAGGCATGCAGTGGGCATTTATGGTCATCATTTACTCCTTTTAAAATCCTTCAAAATTGCTTTTACTAGATGGGCATGTTTAATGATGCATACACATATGTTAATAATTGTGAAAAAATGTTTAATGATGCATACAGTAGCAACTCTCCCTCTGAGACCATTAGTGATCGATAAACATTTTTAAGCAATGGGGCCTTGATTTAATATGACCTCTAAACCCTCAATCAATTTTTGGACATGTATACATATTGACTACGATGGATTACTTTACTAAATGGGTGGAGGCTATACCCATGAAGAAGGCTAGTTCCTAGGTGGTCTGTGATTTCCTTAAAGATATATTCAGGTGTGATTTGGATTTCCACAGAAGATAGTCATGGACAATGCCATATATTTCTCATCCCAATAAATGATGATGTTTTTTTATGACCACATTATTACTCTGGGGCATTCTTCTTATTACTTTCCACAAGGCAACGGACAAGAAGAATCAAGTAATAAGAACCTGATCGGCATTACAAGGAAGTTGGTAGATGATAATGCAAAATATTGGCATAAGAGGTTATATGAATTTTGGGGGGCAGATCTAATTACCCCTAAGAAGGTCATTCACATGTCCTCCTTTGATCTATTTTACGGTATTGGTGCTCAATTCTCTCTCCCTCTTGAACTAGCTGCATCTAAATCGTAACTTGTGATTGAAAGTCAATCTTTTAGGGACTCCATTGAAAAAAGGGTGATGTATTTGACTAATCTATAAGAATAAAGAGATAAGTTGGTGGATAGGATTACATAACACCATATAAAGGTCAAAAATATTTTTCATAAAAAGGAAAGGCCTCATAAATTCACAGAGGGTGACAAAGTGCTATTGTGGGACTCGCTGTGGAAGGGACCTTTCAAAGTTCAAAAAGTACTAAGTCCTATTTTTTTTCAAATTGCTTATCCAGATGGTTTTGGCTTTCCCCTATCTTACAATGGGAAAGATTTAAACTTGTTAAAATTCTAAGTTGTTTTTGGTCCTTTATTGTACATATTACTTTTAGGTGTGAGTCAGTTCAATTTTGGGTTTGTTTGAGTTATTTGTCTTTGTGTCTTCTTTAGTGTTTAACTAGAGATTCTGAGTCCTCTACATTTCATAGAAATGCAGCCCCCAGTCAGTGCTGATGTCAGCCCCCTGCATATTATGTTGCCTTTTTCTTTTGAGGATTTTGACAGATTCATGAAATTTATGTTCATAAATAACAAGATGTCTATTGAAATGAAAGTCAAGTCTATTAAGGCTTAATGCAATCCCTTTTCATTTATTAACCCCAAAGTTGAGTCTCATATAGTCCTTTTGGTTTATTAAGTCCATGTCTTTATAATGAGTCTTGGTTTGTACTTAAGCAACCCAACATCCAAAGATAAACAAGCCACCTTGTACCTGAGAACCATAATGAACTGCCTTGAACCACTTTGAACCAAGTTCCTATAGGTTTGAGTAGGCTTGAAGGGGTTCAAAGGAACTCAAAATTATGGTAACGGTTGGCCTACCAAGTAGTCTTATCACTTGCTGATGTAGGGGCATCTGAGGTTCTTGGAAAATCTATTGCATTCAGATTTTCAGTTACTCTAGAGCCCGGTTGGAGGGTGGAGCTCTCGATTGAAGTACTCGGTCGAAGGTTGCTTGGTCACTGTTGTTGGTTTGGTGGCTGGTTTCTCATTCTTGGTGGTAAACCTCTTGGTTAGAGGTGTTGTCTCACCGACAACCTCAGTTACTTGTGTTGGTTCTACTTCCCTGACGTGACTCAGTTGCTAGCAGTGGCTTAGTGTCACTAATAGGTCTCGATGTCTATTGTTGTTGCTCGGTAGTTTCATTGAGTGGGTGTCTATTTTTGGTGGTTTGTTTCACTAAATGGGTTTGATTTCTTGGATCTGTGGGCCAACTTGCTGGCCGACTTATGCATTTAATTTGGGTCACAACATTTATGTGGGATCTCTCTTTGGAGATTGTGTGGACCTAAATCTAGTGGATTTAATGACCATTGCAAGCCAACTGGTGAAGAACACATTGGGTGTTGTGTTCTTGATGCCGAATTGTATTTTGATTTATTTATTTTGTAATGCCAACTTGTGGCAAAGTTGTATAAATAAAGAGGTTTGGGTAGAGTGTTATGGGAGGTAGATCAGATGGGTGAGAAGATATGATGTAAGGTCTATGGATCTAAATTTGGTGGAAGATACCTTGGAGGGCTAGTAGCATGTTGGCTTAGGAAACAAGAAGGTTTCTAGGTGGCTTGCGAGCACAAGTTTAGAATCTATCTTGGAGTTCCTACCAGGTTGTTGTGTGGTGTGTCACAGATCTGGGCTAGTTAAGGAGGTGATCTGAAGTTTGCAGAAGATCTTGATGGTAGATCTTATTATGTAATTGCTTTTTTGTTTTGGCCCTAACCAGGAAGGCCTTATAGCCTAACATGTCAAGCGTAATTGAATCTAAAAATGAATAAATTGATATGATTTTCCATATCCTGTGTTGTTGTGTTTCCGCTATGTTGTTCTTGTTGTTGGCTGCAAGTTTGGATAGTCCATTCTTGGACCCTCTGAGCTTGACTTCATCAAGTGGTATCAGAGATGGTTTTCTTCTTGTGGGAGATTGGTTGCAGATTTGTATTCCTGAACTTGTGAGTCATGGCCTAGTTGTTCATGAGGTGGTTGATGGTGGATGACACTTACAACAACTTTGAGGTTGTCACAAGGTGGTCGGAATTGGATTTCTTGCAGAGGGTTTTTGAAGATCTTGGAAGATGCTTCTGAGAAGATAGGACCCTGGGATGGTTGATTGGATTGTTGAGAATCTGCTAGTTGAGATCCGTGGTGAGATTGTTAGAGTAATTATCTATTTACACTTATTAATTAGATCACCTTGATTTAATTAATTAAGTTGTTTTTTACTCTAGTCTACTTAAGCTATCTCTTAGGTGCATAATAATTAATATTTATATTAATTATTAATGTGCAACCTAGATTTTCTTATTTTAGGGTTTCGTTCACCTTTATAGGTTGAACTTTGTATCTTCTTTTTCATTAATTTAGATTATAATTCTGCTCTCACTTTCTGAGCAACTTCTGAGTTCTTCTCTTTCTCTCTACTTCTCTTCTGTAACAGGTTTGTGCATGCAGGTTTTTTGGCAACTACGGATTTATCCATCAAATCCTACATGGTATCAAAGCTTCCCTGCTGCTACTTGGTCTGAAGGTTTTGAAGCTGTCATTCGAAGAAGAAAACTATAGCTTCTTTTTTTCTTCAATCTAGAGGAGGCACTTTTGTCTGGAGCATTTTGAGCAAAAATAGACACTACCATTGCGCTCAGAGGGCCTGGGAGATCAAATTTTCATATAAATTTGGCCATATTTGGCCACCATTGCTTCTGGGAAATTTTTTTTGCCCCCAGGCCGTACGACACACTTCCCAAGAAATAATAAAAAAAAGCTTTTTTCATTGTTTTTTGGGCGCAGTTGGCTGTGCCACCAGCGCGCCACCGCCATGCCACCCTAGCACCACTCACGTTCAGCCCCCGCTGCTGCACCACCGCGCCGCCACTAGCGACCCGCCGCTGCACCACTGAGCCGCCACTAGCGGCCCCGCCAAACCACCACGTCGCAACCCGAGTGCCACCACCTGCGCGCTGCCGCCTAGCTCTCAGCCCCTGCCGGCCCCTCTAACTCAGTGATGGTCATATCAGTGACCACGAGCTCTATTTTTCAGCCCCTGTGCGCTCCATATGCCTAGGGGCCTGATTCTTTCAAGCCCAAGGGGCTAAAATTTTTTTTTTGGAGCCTTTTCTACCTCTCCTTGGTTTTTTGGCCATATCTTGGGCATACGGTGTCCATTTTTAGAAAATGAAATATCGTCGAAAAGGTGTTTCTAAGTCCGACATGATGGTGCTAGTCTTGATCACTGATTTAGCTGTTTGAGTTCTCATTTTTGGAGTTGAAGTAGAGGCTTCCGTTTCCTCCCTCTCTACATCTGGCATCTAGGTTTTGTTCTCATTTTTTGTGCTTTCTATACTTGTTTATTTGTTGTACAGGGGTGTTAGACTTATACATTGTGGGGGGGTGCATTTTTTTCTGTAACTTAGTTTAGAAATGACCCTTCTACTTTTGTCTACTTCTTCTCTTAATGTCAGACCCCTCTGTGGCCCGACTGACACCGCACAATTATCACACCTGGACAACACACATGACTAGGTTACTCATGTCACGTGGCTTATGGTCATGTCTGGATGAGAACCAACCTATTCTATAGCATTCATTTGAGGTCTTTCAACACAGAAATAAAATGGATGAGGCCATGGGTTTGATTGCACTGCACATTTTAGATAGCCTCCTGTTTCACCTGGATGGGTTGACCACTCCTCGTGCCTATTGGGGAAAGTTTGCAGATCTGTTTGGCACAGTGAATGCATTCTGGGCACTTCAGCTTGATGCAGAGTTGACATCCTTGTCTTCTGATATTTTTTCCACCATTGAGGACTTCTTGATGAAGTTTAATGCTCTCTGATCACTTTTATAGGGATGTGGGAAGACCAAATTAGATGATGAGTGTATCTTTGTAATACTCTCAAAGCTTCGTGGAGAGTTCCAGATTTTCTCCTCCCCTTTATATTCCACTATGGATGCCTTCCTTTGTGGCCTTCTATGATCGGTTGACTCAAGAGCAGTCAAAGATTCAACAGTTGCATGATGCTTTAGGTTCTATGAGCCATGCCTTGGTCTCTCACCCATCTCCACGGAAACCAGAGCAGAAACATGTATCATCATCCATAGAATCTTGGAAGGATTCTCCTTCTCAGCATTCCTCTGGCCCACCTCCTTCACTTAAGGGGAAATCAAAGATAGACAAACCCAAGTGTACTTATTGCAATAAGTTCAATCATGATGAGTCTCAGTGCTTTCAGAAGAAGGTAGATGGATATGCACAACAGATTGCTAATTTGACAGCTCTTCTTCATAAGAGCAACATTGATATTCCTTCTTCCTCTTCTCACTGGTCTTCATCATCATCATCTTAGGTAGATGGGTCAGAAAATAGAAAGGGTCATGCCTTATGTGCATCTTCTATAGCTCCCTCTTCTAGGTGATTGTTGGATTCTGGTGCTTCACATCATATGGCATCTTCTCAGAGTTCCTTCTCATCTTTTGCGACCTCTCCTACCCCACACATCTTGATGGGGAATGATACTATTATGCCTATGTGTGGTCAGGATTCTATTGACATTGATGGTGGTGCATTCCATGATGTACTATGTGTTCCATCCTTGTCATTGAACCTTCTCTCCATTTATCAGATTACTCACAGTGGGATAGAGAAGACAGTTGAGTTCACTGCAGATTCTGTACACATCCGGGATAGTGCAACTGGCCACATTGTTGCTACAAGGACAGTTGATCATGTCACCTACCTGTACTCCTCCCTTCATCTCCATTGTCAGAGAATATATCTCCTACCTCACGAGTGCCTAGTGAGAAGAAGTCAGGTCACCTGAACTTCTGTGTTGCTCCTTAGATCAGTGTTGTGGCTTCTCCACCTCCTCCTCCTATTGCACTGACCTTTGTTCAACATGATTCTTCCTCAGTAGTCCTTGTTATGGTCACTCCCTACATTGAGCCTTCCCCTCCAGTTGTTGAGGGCATATCTGAGGACATTCATCTCCTCCCAGCTGACAGATTCAGCCCATCTATTGGCCCACCTTCATTGGGGATTCCATTCTAGGAGTCTCATTCATTCTCCTTTGAGCACCAGCTCAGTCTTTCAGTTTCACCTCTCATTCAGGGGTTTCCTTGTTACTCTGTACCTTTGTTTCTTCCACATTGGAGTTCCATTAGTTTGATCATTCCTACAGGGGTTCCATCATTCTGGGGGGGCTTTGGTTTCTCAGCCCTTTTTTATGGGGGGCTTTGATTGTACTTATGGTTTTAAGAGAGTCTCTTGAGCCATTTTTTTTCTACATTTTCTTCTATCTCTTCTTGGAGTAGGGTTTTTCCCATGTGGTTTTCTCTATTTCTCCTCTTTACAGAGATTTGGTTGTGCTTGGGTACTTGATCAGGCCTTGTTGCCAGGACCCATTTTTCCTGCTTTCATAGCTATGCTAGGTTAGCTTACCTCCTAAGCTTCGCTTAAGGGGGGTGTTAGAGTAATTATCTATTTACACTTATTAATTAGATCACCTTGATTTAATTAATTAAGTTGTTTTTTACTCTAGTCTACTTAAGCTATCTCTTAGGTGCATAATAATTAATATTTATATTAATTATTAATGTGCAACCTAGATTTTCTTGTTTTAGGGTTTTGTTCACCTTTATAGGTTGAACTTTGTATCTTCTTTTTCATTAATTCATATTATAATTTTTCTCTCACTTTCTGAGCAACTTCTGAGTTCTTCTCTTTCTCTCTGCTTCTCTTCTGTAACAGGTTCGTGCATGCAAGTTTCTTGGCAACTATGGATTTATCCATCAAATCCTAAAAAGATGAAGAAGCTGAAGACTGAGGTCCTGTAAGATATTAAGGCTACTTTTATTGAGCTTAGTAACCCTAGATCTGGTGTTGTTGTTAAACTTTGGGCATATGATCTGATGGCTTTGCTGATGGAGAAGTTTCACATGTTAGAGGAGAAGATCATGTGCAGACTTGGCATAAGGCTTGAGGAGTTAACTGATTGGTTAGAAGAATCGAGTGTGTGTAATATCTATTGGCATTTTCCAATCAGACCAAGACTTGTTTGGCTGGTGCAAAGACTTGTTCAGAGGAGGAAGGAGAAATTTTATGGTGTTGTTGTAGAGGTGGTTGGTTTACATACTCAGATGGATGGACCTAATATGGAAATTGCAAAGCATCTTGTTGTGGATGATAAGATTCCTGATGAGGAGGAAGAGTTATCTTTGTCTAAGGGCATTGGTGTTGATTGTTTTTCTGATCGGTATGAGGTTGTGGATGTGATTAGTGAAGATGGTGGACATCTTGATAAGTTTCTTATTGATAAGCTTGAGTGCTTTGATGAGGTTACTATTGCTGATGGTGATGCTGGAGGGTTGCAGACTGAATTGGTTTGGTTGGATGTTCTAGTGTGGAATTTTTTGTTCTTAACCTTGAGGATGTGGAGACCGATGGTTAAGATGAGGAGGTGAATTCATGATTTTCTTCTAGAGTCTAAGTGTGGGATACACTTCTTTTTTTACCTCGGGTGTTTGATGCAGGGGCATCTAACGTTCTTGGAAAATATGTTGCAGTAATATTTTTGATTGCTCTAGAGCTCAGTTAAATGATGGAGTTATCGGTTGGAGTACTCAGTTAAAGGTTGCTCAGTCAGTATTGTTGGTTTAGTGGCTGGTTGCTCAATCTTGATGGTAAGATTCTCGGTAACTATGGTGGGTGCTCAGTTGGAGGTGTTGGATCAATGACAGCCTTAGTTACTTGTGTTGGTTCTGCTTCACCAACATGACTCGGTTGCTGGCAGTGGCCTAGTGTCACCAATGGGTCTTAGTGTTTGTTGCTATTGTTTGGTAGTTTCACCAAGTGGGTGTCTATTTCTCGATGGTCTATTTCACCGAATAGGTTTGATTGCTTAGATTTGTGGGCTGACTTATGCATTTACTTTGGGTCATGACATTTATGTGGGATCTCTCTTTGGAGATTGTGTGGACCTAAATCTGGTGGATTTAATGACCGTTGCAAGCCAAATGGTGAAGAACACATTAGTTGTTGTGTTCTTGATGCCAACTTGTGTTTTGATTTATTTATTTTGTAATGCCAACTTGTGGAAAAAAATTTTAAATAAAGAGTTTTTGGTAGAGTGTTAGGGGAGGTAGTTTAGATGGGTGAGAAGATCTGATGTAAGTTCCACTGATCTTAATTTGGTGGAAGATACCTTGGAGGGATAGTACCATGTTGGCTTTGGAAACAAGAAGGTTGCTTGGTGGCTTGCGGGCACAAGTTTAGATTTTGTCTTGGAGTTCCTACCAGATTTTTGTGTGGTGTGTCACATATCTGGGCTAGTTAAGGAAGTGATATGAAGCTTGCAGAAGATCTCGGTGGTAGATCTTATTATGTTGTTACGTTTGTTGTTTTGGCCCTAACTAGGAAGGCCTTATAGCCTGAAATGTTGAGTGTAATTGAATCTGAAAATGAATAAATTGATATGATTTTCCATAGCCTGTGTTGTTGTATTTCCATTGCGTTGTCTTGTTGTTGGCTGCAAGTTTGGACATTCCTTTCTTGGACCCTCCGAGATTGACTGCATCACTTTTACACTGGCATGGATATCTAAGATCCCAAGAATGCAAGGAGAACCATAATGAACTCCCATGAACCACTTCAAACCAAGGTACCTAAAGGTTCAAGGAGTTTCAAAAGAGTTCTCAGTGGTTGATGATATGATGTAAAAGAGAAGTAATATGTCTTATCAAGTTTTTATTTTCTCGAGATATGTTCCATACTTATGGAATGATTAAAAATGGTGAGATGGCGGTATTACAATAATCATGATTTGAAAAGGTGGTGGAAGTGATGTGAAGATTATTAATTGGGATGTCGTAAAAAAATCAAATTGGATTATTTCGGCGTGAAAAAAAAGATACAATGATTAATAGTAATATTTCTTATACCATCATTCTTTAAAAAGGTTAATTTTAGACATTATGAATAGTTTTTAATTTCAAAACGGAGTTGCGAAGGTAAAAGAAACTATGTTCCAAGATTTTTGAAGGGTCCTCAACTTCAAGGTGAGTTCTGGTATCCCTTTCCATGCCTGTGAATTTGAAATTCTTTTCTGTCAATATAGAAAGGATTTTTCCTCTAGTTGTAGTAGATTTAAAATATTATGAAGTTGACATTTCATATGTTTGGTAATGCTGCTAGTTTGGTCTGTGAAGGACCAATAATAAGTGAAACAAACCTCATGGGTTAAAATTCTGAGGAGTTCAAGGAGAGTTTAATAACTGAGGTAGACAAACCCTTCACAACAGAAATTGCAGCAAGTGGTTTAGTGGAAGCTATCACTTTTCCACCTTCCATGTTGTGCATAGAGTTGGTTCAAGAATGTATAAAAGGATACATTGCTAGGCATTAATGTATCAGAAAGAATGATGGCATAATTTTGTTGTTGGTTGAAAGTGAGATTATCGATTCTCTGTTTAAAATACCTAGAGAGGGCCTATTTAGAGTTCACCCCCTCCCAATCTATTGCTAGGTTCAACGAGAGTACCGAAAAACATCAGAGTAATATTGCTAGAAAATGGATGTTGAAGTTTCAAAAGCGTGGTTCTCAGTTGCCTAAGAATATTATGAAGGATCATATGAAATCCTATGTTAAGGTTTTCATGGTGCTATTACACAGAGTTAAGGGTGCTTCACAGACCCACCTGTTTACTAAATGAATTTATTTATTCATCCAACTTATTCTAGAGAAAGAACAATATTTGGATTAGGGAGAAGTGATAGAAGAGGCCATGAGGGAACAATTGAAGATGGCTCACCTCTGTGGTAAATATTTTCATATGACTTCTTATTTCACATATTGTCTGGCTTGTACTAAAGAATTGGTGGGGATCCCACATGAACCTTGGACATACAACATTACCATTTATGGATATTATCTCATGCTACAAGGAAACAAAGTGTTGTAAAATTATAGAAGAGTACATGATGTTTTCACAAGAATTTTGTGTTGAAATGGTGGGAACTTCGACTAGGAGGATGACAAATGAAGCTCATAAATTGGTTGGTGTATATGGTAGCTACTACATATAGTACCCCCTCTTTACCTTCATTCAAGTGGGAGGATTCAAATATGTTGTAAAGATACCATGGTACTCTTTTGACTATTTTATATTAGTTGATTTATGTTGATAGCTCTCCCAGGTGGTGAAAATTTTTATGCTGGAAGAAGAAAGGGAAAGTATATTTCCTTTGATATTGGGTTCATATTCTTGTAAATATTTAGCAGACATAATCAACATAGGTTATGATCTGTGTCGATTTGACTTTAAATATTACCAGGCTATATAAGGGCTTGATAAGTGGGGATTTGCCAAGGGAACCCTGAAATTGGAAAGCCATTTCCTACCTATACCCCACCTGGAAGATTTATGGGAGGATTGCTGCGATGAAGTGGAAGTAAGAAAAAGAGACTGAAGAAAACCCCAATTATAAAAAATGTGACTTTAAAACTGAAGATGAACATAAAAGGAGTAATGAATGATGGTGGTGCAGGAGCACCTAGGATATAAGCTAGTGTTCTAATCCCATTTTTGGCTTGTAATGGTCCTAGCCAGATCAAGGATTTAATAAAGGCTCCAAGAGATTCTAGGTGATGTGGTGTGGTTAATTGGTTAAGTTGGATTTGCTTTGGTAAGTTTGGTAGGAGATCTATTTACATAAGGTCTAGTTAGTGGAAAAGAGTCTAAGATTTAAGGTAAGACTCCAAAATTATAGGAGATGGTTAAAAGAAGCCTAAAATAGCTTTGATAAATTTTTTATAACAACTTAGGAAGTTTGAATTGTTTTAGGAATGATGGCAAGCAAGAAAGAAAAAGTTGCTAAAAAGTTGTCATGACAACTTTTGCAACTTTGCAAAGTTGCAAGACAACTTTTGTCCAAAAGAGACCAAATGATGGAATTAGGTCTAGTATCAGTCCTAATCACCTACACACATGGGGAAAATCTATTTAAGATAAAAAAATCTTGAATCCTGAGGTTGGAGAAGTAATGTAATTTCTGGCATAACAATCTATTCACCGTCTCACACACTTAAGTCACAAAGTTGTTGTTTCATTGCATGAATAGGATCAACTGGCTTAGTTTTGGTTTTTGTTGAATAAATTTGTTATTAGTAAACATTTTTATTCCTTCTTTATAGATTTGTGTGTTGGTATTTAATTTGTTAGCATTGGTGTAATTATTTTGGTTTTAGCTAGTTCATTGGCCTGTATATAGTAACCTGTGGAAAAATGGCTCCCCCATAAAATCCCACGATCTGTTCATCATGAACTTTTGGGACATGGAAGTGGAGTATATTTAAATTTTACATAGCCAAGTAGGAGTTTCAAAGATGATTTTTTCTATATTTGTGACCTTTCCCTAGGCGAGCACAATCATTGCTCGACTAGGAACAAGGAGGTTGTTTTTGAGATTACTTGTAGGGGTGGTTCTAATTGTGAATTAAAGGATGTGGAGTTGTGAATTGAGGTTAGATAGAGCCCTGGTGAAAATTAAGAGGATTGAAAAATACATTTAACAATCATTTATTTATTATAAACAAAGATCTCAAAGAATCCCTTAAAACCCTCACGTAACACCCATAATTTGGATAGGGTACTGTACAGAGAGATAGAGACCCAAGACCCACAAAATATCTTAGGGTTTCCTAATGGATTGAAGAATCCATAACCAATTTTCCAAATTCTTGAGGAAAATTTTGTAAGAAAGCCTAAAAACCCAGAATAGGAGCCCTAATTGAGGCTAAAGGGCTACAAGGCCTAAAATGCTAGTTTGAAGCAAATTGAGGAAATCGATAAAGAAAGGAGATTTTGATGAGATCAGAAGGCATAAAGAAGTCCTTGGAACACAGATTTGAAGATATCCACACTCTTACAATTTTTTCTTTAAATTCTTGGAGGTGATAAGTAGTGGAAAGAGTTGGAATATTAGGAAGTATGTTGGATGTTACACACTTGATAGGTCACATAGTGAGTGGGAGTGGTTTACTCTGATTGTGGACTATGAGAGAAGTCCTTATAAGACAAGGAAGAACCTTATGGGATTCTGATCAAAGGATTGAGAGTTAATGATTTAGGAACCTATGTTGGTCTTAACAAAAGAGTTTGGAACCTTATTAGTGTGACCCTATCAGATGGTTCAAATACCACTAACTCGGGATATGAAGAAATACAAAGACAAACTTTATGTGAAGTCGACTAGTATAAAAGAGAAGAGGATGATATATAGCTGAGGATTCTTCATGTAATCTAAAGGACTAAGAAATGGTTGAGTAAAATGAAGGAAACAAGACACCAAATCATGCAAGAAGAAATTTATAAAAAGGTCTCCAAAATTATTACTCTAGTTTGTGTTTCTGACAATTCTGTTCCAATCTATGATGCAGGTAAAACCAAACCCAAGTATTCCACCCGTAGAAAATATACAATACCTATCACATTCCACCATATAGTGACTAGATCTAGAACTAAATCTAAAAAGCAAAAGGAAATGTTAGTGATGAGGTGGTTTATCTCAAATTGGAGAAGGAAAAACATAAAAAATTTAGCCTTCCAACTATGGACTCGGAGCAACAAAAGGATGAAATAATAGATTTAGAAGGTTCAAACCTGGAGGTTATGTCTACCCCCATGAAGTCCACGAGTCTCAAAGTTGTAGAAGACACCACCCCACAATGGCTGAAAACATCAGTGAACAAGAAGAGCAGTATAGTGCATGTCTCCATACCCATAGGAGACATATTCAGGAAGTATACTACAAACCCCTAAGGTTTAGAAGTTAAAAAATATTGTAATTTTAGATATTGAATCTAAGAATCACAGATGGGCTGCTGAAGTTTCTATACCTAAGTCCGGAGAAGAAGTTCAGGATCCCACTGTTGATAATTTTTGTTGATTAACTAATGGAGATGATGAAGACCAAGTGATAATGAGTATACATGTTTGTAGAAATGGTTAGATCAATTATTATTTTTTCATTAATGTCAAGAAATTGACTTACTAATTTTTATTGAGTTACCATATCATATGAAGGAGCAGTTAAATGGGTTACAAATACAGATCATACAATGATGAATTAATGTTGATACAATTTTTTGCTACTATATTTTATGTTATCAAGTTGGTACACTTGATTGATTAAGTCAAAAATTGAAAAGAGTTAAGTTATGAAAAAAAAGAGTTACTCTACCAAGCTAGACCGAGTCAGTCGATGTAGAGTTATGTTGATTAGTTTTTAGTTATCCATAACCAAGCACCGAGCAGTTAACAAAGTTAGTTACCGAGTTGCAAAGATTTTACTAAGTACAAGATATTTATTGTAAATAATGATAGGATCAAATTTAATGCAAGGCTATGATGATCTGGATGGAGATATGAATTGAAGGAATTTTTTTAGAAGATCTACGAGTGAGGAAATTCAATGAGAAGATCTAAGGCGAAGATCAAGCGGTTAAACCTGATTATGTGAGTTCCAAGAAAAGTTCAAGTTACGAGGTAAAAGTGAAACAATTTATTGAGTTGAGATTTATGAAGAAGATGATCGAATGAATAAGATCAAATGATGGAAAACCTAAGAAAGGAGATTAAGAGGTAAAAGTATGTCTATATAGATGATGAGAAATTAATAGAGATTATGATGTTGGAAAATTGAATAAAGAAGCATAAGAAGCTGAAGAATAGAGAAGAAGAAAGAGAAGAATCAACATTCTAAAATAGAGACAAATGGAGTATGTGATGCCAGTATTCAGGTGATCATAAAGGATCTCACACAAGCAAATGATGACATGTAACTGATTGAATGTTTGAGGATGTTAAGTTGATTATCATGCAAGGCATTAAATTAGTTAATGTATTGTATTGTCATTGATATCAACTTCATATAATCTGTATGGTCATGGAAATACTTCCAAATACTTCAAAGAACCAATGAATCAAAGGCTATGCTTTCAGTAATGCATATAAGTCAAGTATTCACAAAGTGACTGCTTAACCCGACGGAGTGCACACCGACGGTCAGAGTAAAAGAGAAAATTCATAGTGTTACCCGATGAGCAAATGCACAACATTACCGATGAGAAAAGTCACAGTGTTTCCCTACGAGAAAAACATAGAGTAACCCGACGGACAGAATTATAGTGTTTCTTGATGGAAAAGACAAGGATGGAGATCTTGATGACAACTAAAGTCACACCGATAGAATAGTCAGTTATCACCAATGACTAACTGAAGTGTTGACTGACAGAACAACGAGTTTAGAAAGGACAAAATGCTTAGCTTTCAAGAAGCTAAAGATAGACTTAACTGATACTTATCATTTTTTTAATTGACCAGATAAATCCGAGGATAAGTAATGGACTTAAATCTTCTTTGTCCAGTTGGCAAGAAGATCTCTTTGAGATAAAACTGGAGTTTGCTTTAAATCTAATTGGTGAGAATTGTGGATCATGCCAAGAATCAAGAAACCCAAGAAATGGTGAAACTTTTCTATAAAGAGACAAACTCAATTCATTACAAATTGTGCGGGGTGAAGAGAAAAGAGGAAAGATGCTAAAGAGATTCTGAAGGAGAAGAAAGTCTTCATTCAAACCTGATCAACAAGCTGAGGAAAGAGCTAGATTCTGTAGACACCAATGAACAATGAGACAACATCACAAAGTAGAACAGTGTGGAGCAAAGGTATAGAATTAATTATATTGATCAGAGAGGTAATGCACTTACAATAGATCTTAAAATTTGCAATTAAAGTTGTATGTGTGAATAGATCATTAATGTTTTAGTTTAACCATTGAACCATCAAGTCTCTTAACTGAGCAGGACTTAAAAGTATTTTGTAATTGAGATACATCCCAAGGAGTATCAAAATGTTTGATCATATAAAGTAGCATTGGATATGCCCGATACCTATTGATAGGCCAAGTGAGTGTTTGATCAAGGATGGTAGCATTAGATGCCAAATACTAGGTGACAAACTATCTTTTAAATCCTCTAACAAGGTCACACCTAACAGTGTGTTTGTAACCTTTAACAAGGTTGGCTCCTAATAGAGATCACTTCAGAAGAGTGAAAATATGGGGTGTCGGTCCCAATGGTTTTTCCCTTAACAGGGTTTCCACATTAAAAATCCATGTGTTATGTGTTTATGTTCCATTACTTTACTATTTTACATTTCACATATGCAATGCTGGATTGATTGGTATACTCTGCATATTTACTGTGTTTCGGTAAATAGTTGACTACTTATCGGTAAACATACAGAAGAAGGTTTTATAAAGCAATACGAAAAGTATAAAATTGTTATAAGTATTTCAAGGCATTCATCTTGTAGCACTAAGTATAACCGGAGGCTTAAAAGTGGTAATATGTTTTAAGGGTTGATTTAAGGATTAATTTTTGAGGCCATTTATTCACCCCCTCCCTCTCAGTTATTACTAACAATTGGTATCAGAGCTTGTGTGCTTAGAAGGAAGGTTTCAAGACCTAAGCTAAATATCACAAGATGAACATACGAGATGTGCCCAAGTTGAACAAAGACAATTTTGCTTCATGGAAGAGCAGAATAAGACTCCACTTATCAAGTATTGGAAATGATGTTACTCAATACTTAGATACTAAATATGTGTTTCCCACAGGAGCACCAATAGTTGAACAAATGAGAGAGAGGCATGAACACAACTGCATGATGATAGAGCTTGCTTCCTCACTCTCTGATGCTGAATTTGAAGATGTCAAAACCTGCAAAATTGCAAAGTAGATGTGGGACAAATTGATGCTTGTACATGGTGGTGACAAGAATGTTTTGAGAGCCAAGGCAGAAATCCTTAGAGGAAAGTTTGATGATCT
>MU228511.1:847626-859991 GCA_018584345.1 Thuja plicata
TAGACATAGTGCCCTTTTACTTTACCACAGGAAGCTCTCACCAATCGAACTGGACCCCGAGTCCATTTTTATTTTCTTTAGATAGACATTAGATTTTATTATATTTTGAGTAGAGATTTATTTTTTTCTTTTAAATATTTAATTCGTATATTTTTAGCAGTCTAAATTATGAGCATAAGATTAAAGCCTCACATATGAAATGTAATGGAGAAGTATACATATCAATAGAGATGATCAAAGTAATGTGTCAGCCACTTAGAATTTTTTAGCACTATACATGTATAATACAAAAATTATGTTACAATTAACATTAAATAAATTAGACCATACATTATAATTTCTAACTATTTTATTTTTACCTTGTTACCCCAAGTTTGAAACTTGTCGATTTTTGAACTTTCAATTCGCGTCATTTATCAAAGGTCAACTAATGAATCCTAAACTCCTATGGTAGGTTAGGCTACCATAAATTCTCTAAAGTCTATAAACATTAAAATCCCTAATATTATTCCACATTTATTATATTAGGTGACCCCCTGATTAAACATACTATCAGGCACTTGGAAACTTTGAACCAAGTTCCAAATTTCCAATTTCTTGTGATATCCTTACATTGAAGGCTCTCTATCAGGTTGTTGGGTCTTCTAATACCAATTTCCAAAGCTCTAAAGTTTCCAAAGCTCAAAAATCACCCAATCCTCTGATAGGTCTAAGGCATAGTTTTCATTTACTCCCAACCAAATTGAAAGGCTCGTCTTTTCATGCAAATCTCTCAAAATATGACATGGTACATTTCCTTAAATGTTGAAGTGTAACATAATGAATTTACTAAGGTGGAAACACATTTTTCCAAATAGGAATTACTATCACATGTTACCAAAATTAAATTTGTTTAAAATCTTGTTTATCAAGAAAGGTGGTGGTATTGTTGAGTTCATTCTTCTCTAAAAAGGATAAGCTTAGTCCTCCTTAGAATAGTCCTTCCAATAATTATAGAAGAGTGGAACGAGGAACCCGCGTATGTGGTGCAACCAAATTTAAATTGGCTTGATTCAAATCAATTTGATATCATATATGACTTCAATCATGTGGCATAGAAAGAGATGAACAGTTATGCAGATTATCACATAGTAATTTTCATCTTGGAGGAAGAGGAAGAATGTGCCAAGATTCACTAGCTTTTCATGAAAATACGTTTGGAGGTTGAAGGAGCTCATGCACTTTTGGGGAATTTAATTTTCTTATTTTAGCATGTATGGAATTGTGGTAATTAGTAAATTTTGGGTTGATGTAACTATTCCCATTTTTAGATCTTTTTTGATACCAATCATTTTTAAAGATGTTACTTTCATAATTGAAATGACTGCTCTTTTTTTATATATAGGCCTTAAGGGCCAGGTAAACAGGGAGATAGAAATAGGGTAAGGATGGAAAATAAAATTGATAATAGAGAGATAATTTTTGAATGTAACTATTTTTGGTAGTGGGAAATATATTGAACTTTATGTCATAAATTTCTCTACAGTTATCTTGAATATGAATGCATGTGTTCAAAGCTGTGTATTTTCCATGTTCTTCCTTACTGTGGATTAAACCTTGTGCTATGACAGTGTTCGATGATGATTTCTTACTTGAAATGGTTATTATGCTTTCATATCATAAACTTTGTGGTCTGTGTTGTGAAGGATTCTTCCCCCTTTCTTTCATATTACATTGTGGGTGAAATGAACTTTGAGTCAAATTCACGCCTTTCAAATATTACCCAAAATCTTTCTTTGCATCTATAATATAGTTATGCTTAGATGTTATTTTTCATTTTCTACTTTCTAGTTAAAAGCACACCCCAAAAACACAAAATCATATCATAAGAGGGATCTGTACCTCTAAATTTTAGAGGAAGATAATTTTTTCAACAAAGATATCTCCAACTGTTGGTTTTCAATTTTGTCTTTTAATTCTGGGCATTGTGAGTCATTTTTTAAAGCTATTTTAGAAAGGCAAAAATATGAACTAAAATTTTTTTGGTGACTCTACTGGGGAAGAAATTGAAGTGATGGTGCCACATTTCCCCAAAAATATAAAGGGTGAATCTATGTTTCATTTAAGGATGTATTGGTAGGAGAATTCTAGTGCATGTCATGGCTTTGGTTATAGCTCAGCCAAGAGATTTGTTCAAAAAAAGAACTGAACCTACTTTTCAAGAAATAATAACTCAAGATGACCAGATTATTCATTTATTTTGGGATTCTTTTAGATAAAGTATATTGAACACTAAGAGGAAAAAATTAAGTGCATCTAAATATTATAGGTCTGCATGGTTGTTAGAAAGTGTACATCAAAGATATTTCCAACTCCAGGATCTTAAACAAGAGATTCACCAATCATTGCTCACCATAAAGAAAGAAAAAGAGGAATTAGGAAATAAAGGGTTTTATAACTACTTTGTTCTTGGAGAACAAGACCTTATGTCAGCATTGGTAGAGCCATCAACACCTTAGATTCAAAATCATGGACGAAAGAGAATTTCTCATCATGTTGAAGACAAGAAACTCGAATCTTTCCCATCATGCATGAAAAATGAGGAGAGAGAGAGATCATTCATTTCTGTCAAAGAAAAAGTGTCATTAGAAGAGAACAAGGTTGTCTATATTCCAAGTTGGCTCTTGAAAAGATCAGACGATGACCTTTGATGCGATATTGTAGATGAAAAATGATCATGTTACAGAGGTCACGATAGATGCATTTTCCCATGACTCTGGTGATACTAAAAGAGGTATGGACCACATTATGTATGTGTCTTCTTCTCTTTTTGAATTAGAAACTTCCACCATTGATCACGAAGAAGGCAGTGCTTTCCATCAGACTACAATAGAATTTTTAAAATATATCCCAGAGTCAGAAGCTTTTATTTTGATGACTTAGACCAGAGATAACTTTAGTGGCGAATATTCATTGATTAGCAAATATTTTGATTCGTAATTTTGGACAAATGACAAATAAATAGGACTGAATAGGATGGCCAGTTCACCTTGACTTTATAAATTTTTTGTATCAATAAAATTTTTGCACCAATAAAATCTACATGTGCATTTAATATTTTCACCTAAAAATTTCAAAGTGTGTCTTAACTAATGACAAATTTAGCATGTAGCCATGAAAGGTTATATTTGCATGAGGAACCAATTTACCTAGTATTTTTTGGAAGTGTCTTAATTCATTACACTATTTGCAAATTCTATTATAAGTCCTAATGGACCATCCTTAAATCGCCTAGGAAATTACAAATGTATATTTTGTTGAGGTTTGATTCAACCTAAATTTACAAAAGACGTGTTAGAATTATGCGAGATTTGTTAAATACTTGTTTACCATTTAAAATTATTTCTGAATTCACTAGATATAGATTGGTATAAATACAATGAAAGATAATTTTTATTTTTTACACAATTTTGTCGGTTCTGAGCTCTTAATTCAGATAATTAGCCTAGTTTTAGACCAAGAAAAATCATTTCTACATTTTTGACTGCTAATGCACACTGCAACAATGCTCCTCACTAAGAATATGAAGGTAAGTGATCATTTTTTTGAAGTGTAATAATATTATTCATCTCAATCTATTTGCAAATTTTTAGTTCATTCTTATTAATTGGGGAGACCTCACTCATCATACATCTAGATTATAGGATGACCCCTATGGCCAATGAATTATATAGTCTAATATCTACTATTGCTTCTTAAATAATAAATAGTTTTTTTTAGCCTTTATTTTTCTAGGATGTCAAATACGAAGAAGGGTAAGATTCCTAAATGTGGCGAAGGCCAAGAGAGGCCAACAAAACACAGAACCTTAACTGCATACTTTAACAATGTTTGTGGTGAAAATGATAAAGGTACACCATCACAAGTATAACTACAACTTACACCAAATATTGAAGAAGTCAGGGAATGTGATATCTCAGAGGACAATGATCTTGAAGAAGATTATCTAGTCAATGCCCAAGGTAACAGGAATTAGATAATCAACAAGGGTGACAATACCATAGACAATGATTATGCACAAAGGGGAAAATAAAATCCAAATCAAAATAGGGTCGGGAGTGGGATATTTCGATGATGAGTTTTAAAATTGATTGGGTTTCAAAGTATCCATTCACTGAACTAGTGGAGAATCTAGATAAGGATAAGCCTCCAGTAGAATATAGGTGTAAGATTTGTAGTTGGAAACATAATAATGAAAATAGGTTACGACTAAAAATTGACACCATAGAGAAGCATATCGAAAAAAATTATGAGAAAAAAATTAGAGATGGAATTGAAAAATCAATGATAAGATGAAAAATAAAGGAGCAATGTTAGCATGTTAAGAATGTCTTATTATATAATGCAAAAACATAGTGCATGTGAACTCTACAAAACCTAAATCTTCTATTCAATCTATTCTTGGAAAAGCAATGGTAGTAGAACAACTAGGAAAATGTGTTTAGTTAAGTGTTGTTTTTCACCTTTTGAGCAGTGGGTGTGCTATGACAAACTACCCTAAAATGAGTTCTTTATTAGAATGGTTGAAAGTTCCCAACTATCTTCATAGTCATTGGTCAGTAAATAGTGGATGGGAATGAGAAAGTTGTCTTGCTGAGCTTGAAAAATAAGATATGAAGGGAAGAAAAATATATTCAAAATTTATTGCATTGTCTTTAGATGAAGTTATGACAATAGATAATATGTCATGGGTATGCATGCATGTTTATACTATACATAATCATGTCCGCCAACCTCATCTACTATATGTTGCTAAAATGAAGGAGAGTGCGACAATAAAAGGTATATTCAACTAGTTAAGATATCTTTAATTGAATATGGAGGTATGGATGAGTTGATTTTTTTTTATGTGTAGGAGCGGATAAAGCTTAAATAATGCAAGGTCAGAGGAACAATATTTGCGCAAAGCTACAAACTTAGCCTACATGATTTTCATTCACTGCATGAACCACATAATGAATCTATATTTTAGAATTGTGAGCACCTATCCTGTAGATTTAGTCAAAGAGATCTTCTCATACTTATGTCTAAGTCCCAAATGGCTTTTGGAATCTCAAAAAATTATCGATGGAATAACCGATGCAAACAAGCTTCTTAAGGATGTTGATACCAAATGGATGTCATTGGATGGACCAATGCATTGATTTTATTCAGAATATCCATCCTTGATAGGATTAATGTATGAACATCATGTTATAGTAGAGAATCCTTACCTTATAGTAGAGAATCAGAAAGATGCTGAGTTGTTTTGTAGGTTAAGTAATATAGAGATGATCTTAACTTTAGTAGTTCTTCTTCCCATGGTAGAGGAAATAAGCAATCTTGTGAAAAACCCTAGAAAAGAGCTATGTATATTGTAGAATATGCTAAGATACATAAACTAAAATGCATGGCCTTTGATGATCTCTATAAGTCTAGACAAACATTAAATCATGAAAAAAATGTTAAGTGGTAGAAACTAACAGATTTGGACAATCCAAATATTTTTTACAAATCAATGCAGAGGGGAAGTAATGTATTAGTGTATGTGGACATGAGATACCAATGTACCAAATTTCCATGATCATAAAACCAATTTCAAAGCACCCTAAGAAGAAAGAATTAAGTGTTACAAGGGAATATTTTAGCGAGATCGTTGAGTTAGTAATTTCTTCTCTGAAAGAAATTGACATTTATCTTTCCAAAGATATTAGAGACCAATTCCCTCACAAGAATCTACTTGAAGCCATGTCTATTTTATTTACTCAATATTAGAGCCTCAACAATCCAACTGATTATTGTTAGAAGCTAACTCTTTTGATACACCAATTTTGCAAATATGTAGAATTCAACAAACAAACTATAAATAGAATTTTAAATGAATCTATGCTTAGAGATAAATCAACCCATTTTTGCAATAACTATGCCATAGGATCCCCACCCTATTTCTGCAAGGACTACAACTCAAAGGTGGTCCCCCATGAATTCTTCTTTAAAAACCCACCTTAGCAGTAATAAAATTTCCACCCTCTCTCCTTTGAGGTCTAGAAGAGAGGCCAAAAATTGGGATGTAATGTCTGTATTGACATGATATCTATAAATACATAGCAGAAATTCACGGTCAAGCACCATCCTCAAGGCCTCGATTGTGAATATTCCAACCTTCCTACAAACTACTCTCATCGTCTCACCTGTGATTTTTTCCAAAAATGTCCCCTGCTTCTCCTCACTTGTCAACAAGATATGAGTATCCATCTTCAAGTTCAAATCCTACACTTATAGTAATAAGTATACATCTAGCTACCAACCTACCACACTTTTCCTACCCAAACTCAAACATAATTTATAAATAAAGATGAACTTTGAAAAAGGCCTAAACCAGTTATCAGACTATCAGCCAGGTGCTACTACTACACTCTCACTTTGTCTAGTATCTACCTAAGGAGAAATTAGAATTGAAGAAGATAAAAGCCTAAATTATTTATAAATAACCTAAAAATTATACCCAATCTTCTCATCACTAATCAATCAACCATAATAAATCCTTGTCCCGACTCATTAATTTATTCTTTAACTCCATTAATTCATTTATCCTTTAAATCTTTGATAGCTCTTTATAAATCTTTGCCATAAATGAGAGTGTGCAAAATTGGGAATAGTGTTGGGTTAGTACCAATTTGGACGCCATCACCATGCATGCATCACACTTGATAATATCAGTGACAAGACATTACCTAAGTGTACACATACAATATTTGACACATGTAACCATTCCAAATAATTTCTGCAGAACTTTGTGTCCTTCAGATTTTTGGCCTAAAATGGAACTTTAGCCATTGATTTACGATCATCCAACAATAAAAAATAATAAATATACTATGGTACAATGATGGTTGTTAGAGGTTGGATGTGATGTTACCATTTATCAATAATCAAGGCTTTATTCTCTCAATATTGGATGTGACATTTCCTATCATGACGAGTCAGGACTCATGCAAGTGGCTATTAATCAACAAAAAATATTTATATTCTCCCATAAATAATGAAAGATTAGCCAAAATATTTCTACAATTTTCATATAATTGAAAATACTTCACCAATATAACTAAATATTTTTGGCTTTACAATAAATGTTTTTTCCAATACACTAAAATCATTTTTCATTTAAAAGAAAAACACTTGCCCAATACATTATTATTTACCCAGGATTTTCTATAATTTTCATACGATGGGAAATTTTTTGTCAATAAAAATTAATAGTTTCCTCCAAAATAATAAAATATTCACCATGATTTTACACTTTTATCTAAGGGGGGGGTTTCTTAAAGTTATTCCTGACACCGACATGATGTCTATTGAAGTTGGAAGAAAAATTGAAAATCTAGTAGATATGTAAGAAATCAATCGATTAGGTCTTTATGTGGTACAACCTAAATGATCATCTTTCAATTCCCTTGGCCTAGGAGGTGGAGGAAAATAATTATGAAAGGAGGTAATGTGCTCTTTTAATTATTTACTTAAAAAGGATGAGATGAAGATTCAAAAGATTCCAGTTTAGTTTCTTTCTTCTTATGATGTTGGCACAATTGCTAAAGATGAGATTAACAAATATGACAATGTGACCATAGAATTTAATGAAAGTATGAGTAAAATGCATTGTATTTTTAATGATGGTTTTGTTTGTGTGAATGGAGAGGAGTATTCAACCATTAAATTTGATCCCATGCTTGAATCTACCATAATATTTAGAAGTTACGGTCAACAGTTATATTTGTGGATATTGATCTATCTAGTAGTCTAAAATAAGAAGGTTTGGCTTTTGATATTCTTGTTCCAAGTCCTGGTAAATAAATAAAGCTACAACCAATGTTGAACCAAATTATTTCATAGAGGTTGTACATGATGTCAAAAGAGAAATTGGTTGTAATTCAAAAACTTATGATGAGAAGTGCCTATTTGGACATAAGTGTATCTTTCTGAATACAATTGCCTTGAAAATTGGTACTCAAAAAGTCACCAAGTGGCAGCTATTCTCAGTCACATCATATGGCTGTAACCTGTTGTTTTGCAGAGGATCATATTTTTCCCAGCTTATCAACGACTTTGTGTGATTCATCTTGAGTTATCTTGAGGTAAGGGGTCTCCCGCCCTACACATGTCTGTAAATAAAGTTTTGTTGTGTTGTAGGTATAGTTGGTTTTGGCTTTCAAGTTTTGTTTTATGCCCTATTCCCCTCCCCCCTTCCAAAAGAAACTCCCTAAATTTCACCTTTATGACTCTGTAGCCCAATGGATAAGGTACTACTATTCATTCTAATCTTTTTCAAGAGTCTTTCTATATTCTCTGCATCCTTTTTATTCCTCGATGTCATTCAGATCCTGTTGTTACCTCAAGTTTTAAACTTGCCAATATTAAAACTTTCAATTCACCTCATTTGTTAAAGGTAAACTCATGAATCCTAAACTTCAATCAAGCATTCTCTAAAGTATGGACACAAAAATATTGGATATTATTCCATAGTTCTTATATTAGGTGGCCCTTCAATTCGGTATACTATTGGGAACTTGGCAACTTTGAACCGAGTTCCAAATTTCCAATTTATTGCGATTCCCCAACATTGAAGGTGCTCTATCAGGTTATCATGCCTTCTCATCCATATTGCAAAAGGTCTAAAGTTTCCAGAGTTCAAAAATCACATGATCCTCTGATATGTCTAAGCCGACGATAATTCCATTTACTCTCGACTAAATTGCAAGGCTCGTATTTTCATGCAAATCTCTCCAAATCTAACATGATACAGTTTTTTAAATGATGAAGTATAACAGAATGAATTTAATTCAAGGCGAAATCACATTTTACCAAATGGGTAAGTGCAAGAAGTTGAGTCCACTTATGGTGGAACTGTCATACTTAGCCAAATTCATGAAATCACACTCAATGAAATGGGTTCCCGCTTAGAATGAATGGGGTCTCGTAAAGCTTTGGGATCCCGAGCCTAAAATTTTAGAAACGGGGTCCTATTTCAAAATGGAATCCCATTTCAAAAAAAAATGGGACCCCGTTTCAAAATGGGATCCCGTTTTTGAAAAAATATTACTTTTTAAAGAAAACCATCCATCAATTCATTTATATGTTAAGATTTTAAAAAAAAGGGTAAACGAGATAACATTTACTAAACGAGATCCCATTTCTAATTTTTTTTGAATTTAAAGATCGCTTTTACGGTTGGCTTTTGGTTTAGAAAGAGGCTTGGGTAGCCAAACCATAGCCTTGGACCTGGTTTGACCTGCAACTTGAAGGCTCTACTAGTGTCCATACAAAATAAGGACTTTAGACATATATCTGAAGACGTTTTTAGAGGAATATTTTGACAAAATTAAAAATCATTACATATCAAACTGTGCAGATTCCAAATATGCAATTTGTTTGTAAATTTGATTAATTTTTCTAGTTTTCATTGAATTTATACTAAAATAGGTCTAAAAACTAAAGATAACAGGCTATTTTGTTATTTTAATAACTTTTTTATTTAATAGTTTATTGAAAAAAAATTATATGACATCAAGCTAGAGACAATTATACACATTTTAAAAATTAAAAATTAAAAAATCATATGTTTTGGTCAAATTATGCTTGTCGTACACGAGAGATTTTAAAAATAACAATTATGCCTAATAAATAATAATTAAAAAATAAATATTCAACAAAAAATACAAAAAATATTCTGATCAATATTAATTGTGTTACATAGCATTTCCAAAAAGGATTTAGAGAAATAGTTCTATTTAGGTCAAATTTAACTTGCCATACATGAACATAGTATGGTCCTGAAATAGGGACTTTTAAAATGTGGGTTTTAGTAATGCCTATTGAAAATGAAATTTTATCATCTAGGTATTAAAATAAATTATATATTTGGAAAGCATACTTTGAGTACTACAACTTCTATTACTGATTGGTTTTAAGATTCAGTCTTTAAGTGCTAATTCAAATATTCATCTCAAATAGGATGAATTTAAAAAAATATGAAAAATAGTTTTAGTTTTTGGCCAAAAAGTGGACTCAACTTATTGTTGGCACCCAAATGAGAATTACTATCATTTACGGTCGAAACTAAATGAATTTAAAAGCTTGTTTATCAAGAAAGGTGGTGGTATTTTTGAGTTCATTCTTCTCTGAAAATGATAAGCTAAGTCCTCAGAATGGTGCTTGTAGTGCCCACCCATAATTTACTTTTCAGTATTGATGCCAGAACATTTTGGTGATTATGTATATGTTATGATGATTTTACTGACCCCATACTTGCATGTGTATGGTTGACGCATATCATTTACATTACTGTGTGGCATGTTTATCTTATATTTCTGTATGATGTGTCTGATATGGTAGAGGATGGAGACGTAGTTACTTGCATTGTGAGATCCACATGATCGACTGATCCATATATATATATATATATATTGTATGCACCCTAAAATGGTTGCCTAGACTTTGGGCCCCGTTTTATCAATTTTTTGAATCAATGCTTTGAAACATTTTCAATTCAAATCAATTTCCTTGATCAAATTGTAATTAATTCAATTATTTCCTAAGGTTTGATCATTTAAATCTAATTAAACGATTTAATCTCCCTTTTAATTAAATTCCTCTTATTTAATTAAATAAAATTTCTCTTATTTAATTAAATTCAATTTCCCCCATTTATTTAAATAAAATTCTTCTAATTTATTTAATTGAAAGAAAACCCCTCTTTTAATTAAATAAATAAAAATCCCCACTTAAAGCACTTTATTTGTTGAAAAAGGCAATGAATTAAATAAAAATTAAATAAAATCCCTTTTTCATCACATTTTCCTAAGTGGTGGATTTTTGCCTTTTAATCTCAACCATTGATCAATTATTTTTGCCTCTTAATCTCAACCATTCACTTTCCTTTAAAAGGAGACCTCTCCTTCTCATTTGGATATATCATCTTTTTCATAGTATTGTTATGCTACAGGTTTGGAGAGCAATTTTGGAGGAGGATTTGAGCATTTGAGCTTGGATATTGCAACTTCTCTCTTCTTGTCTCATCTTTCTTGCATCCATGGCTACTCATGTAGATTAGATTCATGTTTATTTTCATAGATTAATCTTGCATTTGTATTTCCTTTCATAGATTTAGCCATGCATCGTTATCATTTAGATTAATTTTCTTTCATGCATTGGTATCATATAGAGTAGATCTCATTTTCATGCATTTGAATCTCTAGTTTCATGGTGTACTTGCATAGGCACTAACTAGGTCAATCTGAGGGCCTACATTTCACACCTTTGCACTCCATGACTAGAGGAGCTATGGATCGATATTTGAGATCTCATTCTTGAGCAACCTTGGATGGAATGATTCATAGAAGTGTGTCAACATTTATGCACACATTTTTGGTGCCCACTGTGGGGCAGAAGATTCATTTTCTATCTTTATAGCTATTTTTAGTCAATTTTATTTTCGGATCCAAAATTTTTGTCTTTTCCTTGCTATTTTTGTCTGCAGAGAAAGTTCGCGCGAGCTTTTGCTAGTTTTCGCACAAGATTATGCCAGATTTGGTGTTTCTTCATGTGGCTCGAAGTACTTCTTTGCGTGGCTCGATTTGCTTCTTTGCGTGAGATTTGGTGCTAGTGCAGTGATTTATCTGGTTTGTTGTTTCTGTCATTTTGACTGTCTGTACATTTTTTTGCGCGACAGTGCATTTTGTCGCGCAAACTTTCTATTTTCTTGCATGAAACTGTCATTTTCTCTCACGGCTCTGTCATTTCCTCACGTGATATTTCATAAAAAAGAGCTATTTTTCATTACTATATCGATTATATCTCTGATTTTTCATGCTAACCACTAATGTTTACTGTTTCTAGTGGTTTGTGATTTGTTTTTGTTGTTGCTATTGCTGATTTGGACTTGCTTGGATAAACAAAAAAATGATTTGCGTTGCTTTGGAGTTGAGGTATTTGTTGCTCTCTATAACATTTGGATTTTGGGAATTAAAATGAACATCTCATGTGTCTAGCTTGAGTGTTTCTTGCTTTCATAGATCATATTTCCAATTGGTGCTCTAAAATGGACCTAGATTTTCTTTCTTGCATATATGTTTCATATAGTAATTAGGCCCTATGAACACTATTTGTGGCGATCTTGAGAGAGTGGGCTTTATTCACTTGTTTTACATGCGAAGCTCTTCTTGACGATAAATCCCCTTGTAGGTAGGGAAGGATTTTGTTTTTACCTCATTGGTCAACTTGGTTTGGACTTCAACTTTTGGCAATACTTTCTCTCTTTGGGAGATTGGTGTCATTTGTTGTTGTGTGAGCCT
>MU228511.1:873672-915072 GCA_018584345.1 Thuja plicata
TGTGGCAACACCTCCCCCGGGCACCGATGAAGAAACCACAGACCCCGCAGACTACAATGTTGCAGAGGTATCCCTGGGTAAAAGAGGAAAGCAAGGCGAAGTAGACTTGCTTAAGGAGGCAGCAAGGGCAGTTGAAGCCCGATATGAAAAGGAGGCTCAGAGGCTTAAAATAGAAAGGAAAAAAAATGCAAACCTTATAGGGTTGCTTACTGAGCTGGCCAGACCCATTAGCGCCGCCCCTCCACAGACCTCCACATCAGAAGAATTACCGCAGAGTGACATAGACTCCCTATGAGTAATGAAAAAGAAGGCCCAAGCAGCAGACGAATGGGTCGCTCTACAAATAGGAAACACCCGACGTTTCCTGGCGTCCACACTCCCAGATCTATATATGGCCCGGCAGGTTATTCACCAGGCAGAAGCACTGATTGAGAAATGGGAGAGTGACGCCGAGAATTACCAAGCGTGGAAGGTAGAGCTCGAAGAGCTCCTCACCCTGGGGGAAGATATAATTTCTGAATCCAGAATTCTGGGTGAGGAATCATTTGATTTCGTAAGGGCTCAGCACTCCAGACTGGACCTCACATTGGAGGTAACCAAGCAACCGGTAGAGTCCTTATAGGAAAAGGTAAACACAGTGAAGTATTCTTCCAATTTATATAAGTCATTTGTAATAAAAGCTTCCGGGGTTGATCCCCTTAGTACAGATACTTATACCCCCGAGGAGTCAGTTTTGGAGAATTTTGATGAAATGATGACATCTCGGTATTAATCCCCGGAGGGGATAGATGGGGCCCAAATGGCAAAACTAACCGAAATGGTGCTTAAGGGCCACGACGCCGCAAGGATGGTAGATGAATTCAGGAATAATATTTCAGACCTGGGAGAACTAGTTGAAGTGGCCAGACACAGAAGGGCCAGCCTAAAAAAGATTGACGAAGATGGCATTTTCCGCCTCCTTCAGGCCTTCAACGATAATAAGCAGCCTTGAGCGTTCTCCGGGAACCGGGGAAACGTGAGCATTAAGTATTCTTTATTCTTTTGGGGACGTAAGTTCCCAGATCCCGGAGTCCCGAGTCCAAAAATTTGTATTCTTTAAAGATGATCTGTGTCCCGGTCCCCGAGGCCGACCGGTCACTTTCAGAGGTGGTTAATAAAGACTGTCAGAAGGTAGTTGGCCACATCAAGAGGCATTGGCTTGGCAGTTGGTTTCTGACAGGGTGGTCTTCTCAAGGCACCATTCAAAAGTACACCTGGCACATTGGAGACAGGGTGCCGCATTTCTCATTTATGAGGCATGTAGCCTCGGTCCCCGGGGGACCTACTTTCTACTTTCTCTTCTCTGGCTCTCTTCTCGAGATTGATTCTTCCGATGTATATTCTTGTCTTCTTCTTCTGACATGGCAGACCTAGTCTGTCTCCAGGTCTTTTGTAGGGTGGCGCAGGTAGTACCGGCCCCCAGATATTGTATTTTATTGAAGCACAGTGAAATAGGGTTAGGGTTAGAGAGTTGTATAAATAGACAAACTGACCCATTTCCAAGGGTCGGAGAAATTGATGATTTTTTTGTCCATAAGAAATAGAAAAAGTAATTCGTGAGTTTAAGTTGTAGAGCTCAATGCTCCATTGTTCTATTCTTGATAGTTAGATGCTCCCCTGGAGAAACCATTGTATCACGCACCAGTGCCTGCTGGACTAAATATTAATGAAGAAGGAAGGATTCTTGGCAATGATGTTGTTAGCATCCCTGCTTCTGAGTTAATGGTATTTCATGTTTTAATGTTATGTATCTCCTTCACTCTGATATGTTAAAGTAGATTAACAACCTCTTTATTTCCGCTACTAATAAAATGCTAACTGATGGTTGTGTATTTCTTCGGTATTTAGTGTAGTCTTTCAGAGTATTGTTGATGTTCTGGACATTTCAGCATGACTGTAGTTAGATAAACGTTTCTAACCCTGCAGGGTCTTTTTCATTTTATTTGCTAAGTGTTGAATGCTCTGGGAAACCCTTACTATACTGAATCTCTGGAAGAATGAGTTGAAGTAACCAGCTATCCCCCTCGAAAACAGTCACCTCTCCCAACTGAGCCCCGCACCGTCGTGACCTGACACCCAGGTGCTTGAAGGCCCGGAGGATTTATTTCCCCCGGACAACCTTTGCAGGCGGAGTTGGTCGATTTCCCTGGAATCCGGTGACAACTTATGACTGTTGACGGACCCGGTCAGCAAAACCCCGTCAACACGGTCCTGATTTGTGTTTGAAAACATTAGAAAACTTGAAATTGAACCAGCTAGGGTTTGATTAAAGAACTTTGTTAAAACCCTTGGTATCAAACTAAATTAATATAAATATATATAATTATGCATATGAGCACACATTTATTATTTTGCATATGACCATAATCTGTGCATAAATTGAAAGAAATCATTTTTAGAATATTTTGATTATATATATGTATATATAATATGCAAGAAGGGCATGTCTCTATTTTAAAATAAGTGATAAAAGAAATACAAAATAAAGCAAGTTTTATTTTATTTTATTTTTAAAACTATAAAAATCTTTTTGGAGCAACCCTACCCCTTATTAGTGGGCAGCGTTGGAAAAGCGTGCCCACCTGCACTACATTGTTTTATTAAAAAAAGCCATGCTTTGTTCTCACGTGGGGATGGGAGGAAAAGAAAGATGGGAGGTGGGGCCACTTGGTTCCCATAGATTATTTGACGTTTTAATATAAATAAATGCTTTTATTTATTAAATGATTTTTAATTTTTAATTAATTAAGTTTCAAAGTTAATTTATTTAATTCAATGTTTTATTATTAGTATTATTAATATTATAAATAAATCTTTTAATTTACATTTTACTAATGCTCTTTTTATTTAAAAGTATATTAAATATAAATAGTTCTTTTAATTCTTTTTTTTTTATATAGACTCTTTTTATAGGTCTAGATTTCCTCGTGAATGTGAATTTTAACTAGTGTACTTTTATAGCTAAACTATTTACTCTTAATTAGTTTTTAAATCAAATGGAGTATATAATCAAAAATTTATATTTATGTAGTTCCTAAAATTAGTTTAGGATCTTTAAAGTAAATATTATAGTAAAACTTAATTTATGATTTTTATACTTGTTACTCTTTGGGTGTTTCTATAGAATTATTCATAACTTTTTCTTATGTTGTGATCAGTTCCTATATTGTCTATATTGTTGGGTGTATCTAAGTGAGGTCATGTGTTTTTTTTTTAGTTCCTGACTATTATGATGTATGACCATAAAATAAAGGTCACGACCATTATTGTATTGAGATTCTTCTTGGTCTTATGATCTGAATGATGGTTTTGGATTATGTTTTACTCCTTGTTTGGAGTTTGATGTCATTGATGACTTTGTCCTTGAAGATTGAATTTTGTCCTATGTTATGGTGTACTATGATATTTGTGATTGTTTATTGATGTCCAATATTGCATAGTGATTTTTCTTGACTTAATACTTTACGAGAAGTCTTTTATGGTTTTGGCTTTGTCTTCTTTTGGTCCTGTGGCTAGGAGCATTAGGTTAGGTTTTCTAGGATCGTAGAGGGGAAGTGGCTTGCATTGGGGGCCAGGGTCCTAAGAGGCTACTAAGGTAACTCATTGCAAGTGACCTAAAAAGTGACAACTTAATAAATCTATTAGGAGAGAAAAATTAATAAGATTAATATGTGCTTCACCCATGCCTTGAGTGCTAGTACGACCTAAGGATGGGAGTGGGAGAAGATGCTTGATTGTGGTCTTCCATGGTTATAATCCTTGTTTGTATGAAAGGATTACTGAACCACATAGAGTCACTTGGGGGCCAGGGTCCAGAGGGCCTACTATGGTAACTCGAGGGTAGACTTATGTGATGACACTTCCCTATATGTGTTCCAGGTTCCTACGCTAGTATTTGGTACACTTGCTTTGGTCTCTTGATCTTTTATGTTTTAAACCTTGGTATCCTCTTATTACCTTTTTATCCAGTGTACCTTTGCACTAGTATTTATTGTTTGGTTATTTCCCCTATGTGTGGGTCTGTTGTTATCTCCTCAACATGGTGGGATTGGACCTTTGGTTCAACAAGGTCGGGTGGTAGTGATTCTTATTACCATTGAGATTCGATGTTCATGAATTTATGCTAGGATGATATGTGTTGCAATTGTACCTTCTTGTTCTTCATTGTGTGAGAATTTCTCTTATCTTTCTTATGTTGTATTCTTGTATCATTGTATCAGTTGTGATATTCTTGGAATATTGCATTGTACTTTATGTTGAGTTTTGTCACATACCCTGCGACTTGTGCAGTGGATGTTGGTTCATTATGTATACCTTATGGTATTAGTTGTATCTAGGTTTCATGTATGAAATGATGATGTTGATTATTCATTTTCATTATATGAAGATTGTATACCATTCATTGTATTTAGTAGATAGTTATCTTATGTAATTCTACGTCATGGAACCCTTGAGATTTGTAATTTGTATTTGAGTTGCATTTATGAATATGTATTGTCTTATGTTATATTTCTTTCGCATTTTTATTATTTATCAATTGTTAACTCTTAAAAAAAATTATTTTGTAAACTTAGTAGCATGTTTGAGGTTAATTTTTCCTGGGTTCCCTGGCGAGGCGTTACAGTGCTTCCAGTAATTATAGAAGAGTGAAATGAGGAACCTAAGCCAATGGTACAACCAAATTTAAATTGGTTTGATTCATACAACCTTGATATCGTATATGACTTAAATCATATGGCATGGAAAGAGATGACCAATTATGCAGAGTATCACAAAGTAATTTTCATCTTGGAGGAAGAGGAAGAATGCGTTGAGATTCACCAAATTTTCATGGAAATACTATTGGAGGTTGAAGGATCTCTTTCACTTTAGGGGATTTTAATTTTCTTGTTTTAGAATGCATGGAATCTTTTTAATTATTACTTTTTGGGTTGATGTAAGTGTTCCCATTTTTAGATCTTTCTTGATACCGGTCATTTTCAAAACCATTACTTTTGTAATTGAAATGACTTCTGCTCTTTTTATATATATAGGCCTTAAGGTAAAGGTAAAGAGGGAGATAGAGATATGGAAAGGATGGAAAATAAAATTGATGATAGAGAGATAATTTTTGAATGTAACTATTTTGGTAGTGGGAAATAGATTGAACTTTGTGTCATAAATTTCTCCACAATTATCTTAAATGGGAATGCATGTGTTCAAATTTGTCTATTTTCCATGTTCTTCCTTACTGTGGATTAATGTTTTTGTTATGAAAGTGTTCAATGATTATTGCTTACTTTAAATGGTTATCATGCTTTCATATCACAAACTTTTTGTCCTGTGTCGAGAAGGATTCTTCCCTTGTTCTTTCGTATTACATCGTGGGTGAACTGAACTTTGTGTCAAATTCTTGCCTTTCAAATATTACCTAAAATATTTCTTTGCATCTATAATATAGTTATGCTCATATGTTATTTTCCTTTTATTCTTTTTGATTCAAAGAACACCCCAAAAACACAAAATCTTAACATAAGAGGGAGTTGTACCTCTAAAATTTAGAGGAAGATCATCTATTGAACAAAGATCTCTCCAACTGTTGGTTTTTAGTTTTTTCTTAATTCTGGGCATTGTGATTCATTTTTTCAAGCTATTTTAGAAAGGAAAAAATATTAACTAACATACCTAAAAGAATAAATTTTATAAATACATTGTTTGCATATGGACAGATTGTTGGCATAACTGCTCTAGTTGATAAGGAAGTTAAGTGGATGAAGAAAAGGTTATACCAGTTATAGATTTTGTCATTGATGTCAAATAGTCAAATAAGAAAAGTATTAACTATCGGTAGTAGGAAGACTTATCGACATAAGGAGGTTATCTATCGAAAGCCGACAACTATCGGTTAAAAGAGAAAATCACGACACAATAGACAAGAAGGAATAAAGGAAAATAGTTTAATAAGATGATGAAGTTATGATCGTTGGATTTAAGTTTAGGGTTTTGATGATTAAATATTATTTAGTGAAGGAAGAGACAAGAATAATTTTGGTATCGTGAAAAAGAAGAAAATAGAATATTGGTGGAACAGGGGAACTAATTGATGAAGGATTGTTGCGATCACAAACGAGGATATAGATTTGGAAAGAATGATTGGAATGGTATGTTATTGTGTTAAGGAACTTTATTAGATTTGATACAACAAAATTAGTGCAAAACGATAGATCATTTTATCTGTTATTCTCTAACAATTGTGGTAGTAAAATCCCTTAACCGGGTGACCCTAAAAGGTCTATTGTAAATCCTTGAACATGGTGTAATTATCAAAAGAGTGTCTAAAATCCTCTAACTAGGTTACTCCTAACATGGTATAAAATTTTAAAATATCTCTAGGCAAATCCCATAACTGGGTAGCATTTAACAGTGCTTTTGTAACCCTTAACCAGGCAAGCTCTTTATCAGGCGTATTTTAGAAGAGTACAACTATTTGTAGGCATTGATCTCACACTATGTTTTTTTTTCCTAGTCAGGTTTCCAAAAGATAAATATTGGTGTTAATGTTCTATGAATATTTATCTTATGGTGTATGAATGTTTAATGTTATGGTAACTAATAACACTATTATAGGTTAACTAAGATGTAATCGGTAAATCTATTTGAGAAAGATTTGGGACTGTGTTTTAAGATTAAGTTTGTGATTACTGATTCACCCCCCCTCTTAGTAACCTTTCCTATAGCTACAATTGGTATCAGAGAATTGGTTCCTTGATTTGGAAGCTTAACCACTTAGGGAAAATACCTCAATATGTATAGGAAGGACGTACCTAAGTTTAATAAGAATGTAGATGAGTTTGGAATGTGGGCAAGTAGGATGAAATTGCACCTTTCAGGACTCTTAGATAATGCAGTGGATTTTATCACCAATGAATATGTACAACCTTTTGGTATACTTACATAAGCAAAGAAGAAAGATAATTTGATTCATAACTATGTGATGATAGAGCTCGCAAGTGCCTTGCACAACTCTGAGTATGTTGATATACAAGATTTGCCTTCAAACAAGAAGATTTTGGATAAGTTGGTACAAGTACATGGTGGAGAAAAAAATGTCTTACAGGTGAAGGTTGACTAACTAAAAGTAAAATATGATGAAATGAAGATACACAGATAAGAAACTATTACACAATACGTAACTAGGATAAGATAAATTGTCGCATCCATTAAAGGATTCGGTGGAAAGAAGGAAGAAAGTGATTTCGTAAGTAAAATACTCTAAACACTTTAACACATGTATCCTATTAGAGTTTTTGCATACAAGAGCTAAGGACAATTGATAAGATTAACATCATAATTGATTTTCTTATTGGTAGGTTTACAACATTTGAACTAAGCAATTTTGACAATAGCCAACCTACTAGTGAAGTTGCATATCAAGCTACTGCTTTTTGATCATCTAGAAAAGGAAAGATTGTTGTTTATGACTCTGATTAATATGAAGGATTAGAAACTAAGGAGAAAGTTGGAAGAAATTGAAGCATTAATTGCTAGGATATTTCCTAAAGGTAAAGGAAGATACAAAGGGAAAATTCCTATTGCATGATGGAATTGTAGAAAAATCATTCACTTTGCACACAAATGTCCTAACAAACTGAAAAAGGAACATGATGGGGAAAATAAAGACAAATTGAAGAAGTACAAGGGTTTCACTCAGAAGAGAAAAAAGATATTTTACATCATTAAATGAATACAATAATGATGAAGATGATAATGATGAGGAAATCATTTTTGTTTCTATAAAAGATCCCTCTACTGACAACGCTAAAATCAGTGAAGAGAAAGCCTTGATATCAAGTGTGAATTGTAACAACGATTGGATCATTGACATCGCCTGTACACACCATATGATTAGAGACAAGGAAAAATTCATAACCATGGAACAATATGATGGAGGTTACGTTAGATTTAGAAATGGTTCTCCCTACCTAATCAGAGGAAAAGGTTCTATTGCTTTAACTAATGATATTACTTGTGATGATTTTTACTGGAAATATGGATTGAAATATAGTTTGTTAAGCGTGTCTTAGTTGACTAACAAAGGATTCAAATTTGAGTTTAGTAATGGAAAATGCAAAATATTTGAGAAGACTAGAAAATTGATTGCTACCGGTGAACAAACAAAAGGTAATATTTTTAAACTAAATACTGTAATTGGTCATTATTTAATTGCTAAAGTAGAAGAAAGCTAGTTATGGAATTGTTAGTGAACATATTTGTCTTTATACAAATACTCTTTTAAGTTTCACCCTATCACCCTTAAAAGACAAACTATCTCTAACAGTTGGGTAAGTATCCTTTATGATCACTTCCCTCTGAATTTTGTTTCAGGTACAGCTCCCTAATATTGATTTTCAATAAAATTTGATAACAGTTTAACTGGTTACTTTTTAACCCGAAATCTTATAAAGGTTGCAATATCATTCTTAGATGATATGCTACTGAACAATTGTAAAGGAAATAAAACTAAATAATAAATGGGAAGAAAATCACAATTACTTCCCTGATTGCATTTCATGAAAAATAAACAACTTCTCAGCTAAAGATAACAGAATATAGATAGAATTCAGATATTACAAACCAATAGACATATACATAACCGGATAAACAAGATGTCAACATAGGACACTTCATTTTGGGTTTTCAAATGACACAGATTCTATAAACCTCACTGTAATATATTTCAAAAATTACTGCACAAGGAATTGCATGAAATTTGTTCTTTCCATAACATTCAATTACTACTATCTGTTCCTTTAACCTTCTCCAAAACAAAACTATCACCACCAAAATCTATTATCTACTAGCGATGAGTTTTTTTTACCCTTTTAAAAGTTTTAGTAGCCAAATAAATAGTATCAGAGCACTGAGAGGTCTCCCAAAAAACACGACCTCTCGGGAAATTTAGTTATAAAACCAAACCAACAGAAAAAGGACATACGTCCTTAAGAGTTTGCATGTTAACCAAGTAAAAGCTAATTAACTAATTCTAGTTCCTTGTCCACTACATGATCCTCACTCCCTGCTGGACTCCCTTCTTCTTCAGTAATTGATTGGGTAGGTTTCTATTCTTTATACGCCTGGACAAGCTCTTTTGTGAATGACAGATGCGAGATCTTAGAATTCACTATCCGGGCCATTGAGGCCTCCTCACTCCACTTCAATTTCTTCACCTTTTCTACAACATTGGGTAGCTAATCTACACATAGATATAGCATAGATTCGATCCTTGCCATCTGAGTTAAGTCAGAGGCTTTAGGATTAATATTTTCTCTCATAATCTTTATCGTTGAGTCGAAAGCTTCCAGAGTGCCCTTCAATTCCTGCTCATCATATACTAATGGATAAGTATAAGTGAAATTGATCACCTTCAACTCGTTCAAGGAAGCCTTCTGAATTTTTTTAGCTTCGGACTCATATTCTTGGTTTTCTGTAATTGTGCCCCTTATTAGAGAGATACTACAAATGATGTTCTTCCTAAGGATGAAGAAAGTGGATTCCTCAGCGCCTTTTAGGGATTTTTCCATGCAGAATTTGTTGAAACCATACCTCTCTATCTCCATAAACTTTGTCATCATCGATACCCATTTTTCCTCCTCTCCATCCCAGACTTGGCACTAGGTTTGCAATTCTCCCATTACGGCCTTTGTGTCATGAAGAACTAAGTGTGAATCTTTGATATATTGTTGGCCACTGTTAAGCACTTCAGAAATCCACTCATCAACTGAGGAGACTAGTGTTCAACCCCTCTGAACTTGATTCAGCAAAGTTTTACTCTCCACCGAGTTTGGGTCAAATAATTGTGAAGATTGGGTCAATGGTGTGGCGTCAAAGTTGTAAAAAGTGTTTATGAACCGAGAGAGTGAGACTACCATCTACTTCAGTTCTTTCTTTTCTTTGCTATCCTACCATGATGTTATCAACATCGGTTGAGCCGTCTCTTTGAAAAGGTGATTCTTTCCCGCTCTATCCATAGTCCCCAATTAAATTTTAGTGAACTCAAAGTATTCAACTGCAACATCCTATTTCTCCTCCTTCGATCTGTAGGTGGCTACTTCAACTGGCCACTTCCCAATTTTAGTATCAGCAAACATCCGTGTTGTGCTCTTAACTTTCTTGGCCTTAGGAGCCTTTTGAGCATATTTGCTGACTATATCTTGCATTGGAATAGATACTAGTGCTAAGCTTTGTTTCTTATTCACTGAAGAGGTTAGCCATCTTGGTGTATCATTTGTTGTTGTTGATTATTCACCTGTCTTCGCAGGAGTACCCATTAAATCCAAAGTCACATCATTAAGGTTGAAGAGATCTTTTCCAATTTGCTCATCTTCCCCAATTTGATAGTTTAAATCCCCAAACTTGTCATCATCTAAATTGATTGTTTTTGCATTTTCTTGAGTCAGCTTCCCTTTATGATGCGATCGGGATCTTGATCTGGTAATGCGCTGAGGTGAGACCACAAGGGAAAGTTTAGCAACAGATTTCTTCTTGGAATCCTTATTCCGCTGCTTACCTGATGAACTTGCATTACCAATCGATTTATGAGGATTAGAAACAGAGGAGGAGGAAAATAAAATTGAAGATTTAACTTAAGTTGATTTAGGACTAGATTGTTTTCTTCTTGTCTATAGCTATTCCTTGGTTAATTTAAGTACATGATGTGTCTTGCACTTAATGTCATCTTCCTCTTCTCTTGACCAGTCAATATCAAACTCTTCATTCTCCAGGAGCCTTTTGAAACTGGGTTCAACTAAGTTGGAACTATCATCTGTCACCCCTTCTATATTGAACTGCAATCTTATGGATAGGATTTGAGATATGCAAAGTCTACTATGACCTCTCTCCATAACTTGGGACTCATTTGCACAATGTTCCCAGAAATCCTCTAGATGGGGAACTGGAAACATATGAGATCTAAGGCCTAGATTCCCACTAGAAAATTTCTTGTTATCAAAGCATGTCATCTCCATGTAATAATTGAAATCAAAATGACTCAGGTCACTCCCAATACTTATTGCATCTTCAATAGTCAAGCATGAAAATCTACCTAGCTGTAATGGGAAAACTTTCTCCCATTCTTCTTCAGGAAGAAAATGTTTAAGTACAGTAGCAAGTTGCCTACAAACTTCTGCAAAGATAAAGAAATCAAAAGCATACCTAGGTAATTTTGTAGGGGAATCTTCAAAACCACCAATTCTAATATAAGTGAACCTAGGGAACTGAATGTAAAAAATCCCAAAGCTTGTCACAAATTGCTGAGCTTCTGAACTCATTCTTCTTGCTGAATCCCCAGTCATCTCAAAATAGAGTTTACCCATAAAAGTATCATGCACCCTCCTGTAGTTCTGAATTACATTATCTTTATGAAGAATGGGGAAATACTCAAAAACACACATTCCATCTATCCAAGGCTCATGAATCATCGCATTCCATTTCCTACTAAAAGCCAGACAGTACATCAGATAAGAAGACATGAAAAAGCTACATCCAGTGAGTTTGGAATTGTTAAGTTGTTCTCCATAGAGTCTGCAATTAATTCGGCCCAATCCAACTTCTATTTTCCTTCTAAAACAATTTGAATATAACAGAATAACCAATCTGAGAAGAAAAATGCCTTAGGTGACCCTCTGACTCTATGCAACATCACCATGACATCACTAATGTACGGGTGCACATGACTTCTATTGAGCTTTTTGGGCAAACGGGAACCTCCCCTCTAAGTGTTTAATAACCAATGCTTGGCTATTGAGATGCAATTTGCATCTGCATTTGGTTTGAATTTAACAAGGGACTACGCAGGAGAGAACATGGAAAAAGTTCACTCTTGAATTTGGAAGGCCAAAGCAACAATTTCTCTATTTACAGCCAACAAGACCTCACCATTTTTCTTCAGAATTGATTCGGTTTGCTGGTCATAGTTGCGGATACACTCAGGACAAACTACTGTAGGAGGGAAAGAAGAAGCTATGCACAACCCACTACTCAAAATTTTGAGAGAAGGAAAATTTTCTTCTACAGACCCAGTAAGCCTATCAAAAATTCCTTCTACATCATACCCTTCTAAATCCATGTCTATCACAATGGGATTTTCACATACTAGACTAGACACGCTTCCAAACAAGTGAAATACAAACTTCATACTTGTAAGAACAGACTAATAATTGTTACAAAAACTTCTGCATATTTCACAAGCTCTTAAATTTAAACATTGTAGGGGTTGCAACCTGACTTACCTTAGTTACTGAAGAAATCTCTGCAACTGGAGATCTGAAAACCCTTACCTTCAGTCTACCCACATATAGACAATGACAACATTTCAAAAATAATGAATGCTAAGAAGGGTTTTAAATAATAAATACCATGGATTTGACAATTAATTGCCCATCATTAAGGCAATAAAGGCTCGGAGAATGAAGTGACCGTTCATGCATGCAAAAAATTATGCCAGTTGCGCAAAATTTTATGCCGGATGAATTCATCATAAATTTGACAGCTCAGACACACTTAACCATCGCCAATACTTTTCTATATTAAAATCCTTTCTTGGTAGGGCCCACTACTGAGTGACGACGATACTCTTTTTCTTTTTCCATGTGTCACTTTTCAAAATTGTTGAACACTCTTGAACACGGATGAACTAAGTTCAAGGGTGTTCTTATGTGTTCATCACTATTCAAGTCTATTCCTGTTTTAATCTCTTGCCTTTGTCCTTAAACTGAATATTCCATTCTTAGTCACTGATTCCCAACTTTGATCAATTAAAATTCTGCACACCGCAAACATGAAACTCCCTTTTTAGTGATGAATTTATTCACATGTTATTCCTTCATAAAAATTATGAACAGGCTCGAACACTCTTGAACACTCGTGAACCAAGTTCAAGATTGTTCAAGTATGTTCAAACCTATTCAAGAAAAGTGTTAGCAAATGATTTTCCTAATTCCACAAACACAGATGGACCACAAGGTCGACACTTTTGCTGAGAATTTGGACATGAGGACTTAAGCAGCTTTGAGATTCACAAAAAAAATATGACGACTCTAGAAATCAAAAACAAGGACAAGTACTAGACTTGGACTAACACCGACTCTGATTGGGGACTAGTTTTCTCAAAAGTCAGAGAACTCAAAAACTCTAGTTTCGCAAACTACTGCAAAGGGCTCAGAAAAACACACAAGAAAGGAAAGACACACAACCTGAAAGAAAACTAGGACTAATATATACAATAGAACACATGAAACCAAACTAGAGCTTCACCAATTTGAGATCTTGCTCATTATAAGAAAATGGTAAGATCGTTCCATCAGGGTACGATAGCTTAAAAGCGTTGGTTCCCAGTTCTTCAGTAATAACAAAGGGCCCTTTCCAAAGTGATTCAAATTTACTGTGGGCACCTTTCAGAGCTTTCCTTTTATCCCATAACAAGACCTCATCTCCTTTCATAAGATTTCTAGGTCTTGCCTTCCTGTCAAATATATTTTTCACTCTGGCCTGATGTTCAGTAATTTTATCAACCAAAGCTTCTCTTTCTTCTTCCAGCTTATGCAAATACATGATCATTTTCTCCAAAGAGTCTTTAAATGTTTGGTCTTCAATGGCCATTTGCAGTTTAGCAACTAAAAGTTCCAAAGGAACTGAGACTTGTGCACCTATCCCATATACCAATTCAAAGGGTGCCATGTCGATCTCTCTCTTGGGAGTAATTCTATCAGCCCAAAGAGCCTCATAAAGTTTCTTGTGCCAATTCTTGCCACTATCATCTACCAACTTCTTCATGATCATTATCAATTTTTTGTTACTTGACTTGGCCTGCCCATTTCCCTGAGGAAAATAATCTGATGAATGAGCCAGAGAGATACTATGATCAAAATAGAAAAGGGACAACTCCTGTGAAGAGAAGTAAGTAGCATTATCGGCTAAAAATTTTTGAGGTACTCCAAAAAGTACTAGAATATTATCTTTTAAGAAATCACACACCACTTGAGAATTATCCTTCTTGGTTGGGATGGCCTTGACCCACTTAGTGAAATAATTGGTCGCTGTTAGGATGTAAACATGACCTGCACTTGATTGAGGATTAACAAGACCAATGAAATCGTTTCCCCACTGGTTGAACGGTTCACTTACTATAATTGGTTTCAAAGGTAAGGCAGCTAATTGGGATCTCCCAGAGAATAACAGACATTTTTCATAGTTTCTAACGAATGCATAAGCATCCTTGAACATCCCTGGCTAGTAAAAACAATTTTGAATAATTTTGAATGCTGTCACAGTAGATGAGAAATGACCTCCACAGGCCTCTTCATGAAAAGTTTTAAGCAACTGTAACTGCTGACTTTTATCCACACATCTTAAAAAAGTGTCACCAAGGCCTCTCTTGTACAATACACCCTACCATATTACATATTTCACAGCCTGAAGTCTCAAAGTCTGCCTTTCCTTAGGCATTAGCTTTTCTGGACATTCTCCATAAGTTAGGAAATAAGCAATGTCGCAGAACCAGGAATCTGTCAAACTGACCAACAACACTTGAGATGTTTCACATTTTGTATTTTCAAGTTGACTTACATTTTCCACAATAAATTTACAGATCCCCCTTCCCTTGACAAGTTTGGTGGGCTTTATTGTTAAGTCATATTCCCAAATCTTTGTCACCCATGATGCTCTCTTGTTCATGGCTATTTCTTGTTGCGTGAGAAGCGCTTTCACTAAAAAAAAGGCTTGTTTCTCTATGGGGGAGTATTTTATTTCATGCTTTTTTAATGGTGTACTCATGAAAGTGATGGTCACTTCATTCCCTAAAACATCCTTCTGGGTTAGAATTCCCGACAAAGTGTGATCAGAAGCATAATAGTAAATGATAAAATCTTTTTTCTAGTCGGGCTAAATTAAAGCTGGGGCATTTGCTACAACATTTTTTATCACACTAAAAGCTTTTATACCTTCTTTTGTCCATTTAAAGGGATGTTTTTCACTCATCATTCCCACAATGTGCTTGTTGAATCACTTTTACTCTCTCAGGATTGATCCTAATCCCTTCTTTGGACATAATATAGCCCAACAGCTTCCCTTCAGTCACACCAAAAATAGATATTTTAGGATTAAGTGATATGCCATGGTCTCTGCACCTCTGTAGGACTGATTTGAGATCTCTAATGTGATGTTTCCTTCTTTTAGAGTACACAATCAAATCATCAAGATAAATTACTATCATTCTATTTTTCAAATCAGAAAAGGAAGAATCCATTGCCCTTTGGAAAGTTGCCCTTGCATTAATCAAGCCAAAGGGCATTCTGTTATAGGAAAATGTTCCCCATGGCATGGTGAAAGCAGTCTTCTATTTATCTTCATCAAACACACTCACCTGATTATATACTGAAAAACCATCAAGTAGAGACATCATTTCTGATCTGACAACTGCCTGTAAAACATGTTCCATCTTGGGTAGGGCATAATTATCCTTTAGACTGGCCTGGTTTAGATTTTGGAAATCTACACAGATCCTTATTTCACCATTCTTCTTTCTGACAGGAACAATATTTGCTATCCAGGTTGAGTGATGAATAGGGTAAATGATTCTGGCTTTTAGCATCTTGTCTACTTCTTTCAGAATTTCTTCATAAACTTTAGGATTGTAACTTCAAAGTTTTTTCCTAAAGGGATTAGACTCAGGTTTAAGAGGGATATGATGACTAAATTTCCCTTTCTGAAAATCTTTAAGATCACTATAGTCCCAAGAAAACACATCCGTGTAGGCTGTCAACAAGATCTGAAGGTTTTTCTTCTAAACTGATAGAGTCTTACCTATAGATATCCACCTAGGTTTGGCTTTAGTACCAATATTCACTTTGTGATATTATTATTGCACATCCGAATGAGGGTTTTTCCTTGAAATGAAACTATCATCTTTTCGAAAAAACAAGTTTTCTAAGGAAACCAAACCTTTGGGAATTTTATTGCTCTTCAGCTGAACCACTTCTTCTTCCAGTAAGAACTCAGAATTAGACTCTTCACCATCTTTGTTCATTCCTTCAAAGTAGGTGGATGAGGAAACTTCTATACACGCCATGAAATCCTTAATTTGGGCATCATCTTCAAAAACTTGCAGATGTTCAATGTTATCCGAAATAGCAAGTCTATATATCATCTCAACCTTGTATGTGTCTATTTTAAAGTCTGGGTGAGGAAGGAGTAGTGAAACTGATACAGCTAGGGAATCAACTCTTGAATTGAGACTCTTGGGAATGGCTTCTATGGAAAAAGCTTCAAAAGAATTAATTTCATCCTACACTAAGTTTTTGTAATGTTTTAGGCATTCATTTTATACTGTAAATTGACCCTTCACTTGTTTCACAATCAGTTTAGCGTCACCTTTTACAACAATTGCCTTGATTCCTAGTGTCTTTGCCTCTCGCAACCCTAATAATAGAGCCTCATATTTGACAGTATTATTAGTATTTTTAAAATCCAATTTGAAAGAGAAAGGGATATATTGATCATCCGGGCCTTTAAAAACTACACCAGCCCCAGAACCTGCACTGGCACAACTACCATCAAACTCCATTAACTGATACAGCTAGGGAATCAACTCTTGAATTGAGACTCTTGGGAATGGCTTCTTTTCTCCAAAGTCTACATAAACAAGAGGGGCTTCATCTGAGAAAATCATGTAGTTACCAAACTCACAGTCTTGGAATAGGATTTGTGCCTTAGGGTCATCGGATGGGATTACAGTGTATTTATTTTTAGCTTCAGGTTCTGGTTTGACCTTTTTCTTTCCAATAGGAATAACAACTTCTGACCAATCCATTTTTATTTCCCCAACCATGTCTCTACAGAAAGTTCTTCTGAATAGCATCCCATAGCTTGTAGGTATATCCACTACTAAAATGGTCAATTTGAGTCTCTTATCGAGATAAGTGGCTAAAACAGCTTGGGCATCTTTAACTTGACCTATTAAGGGTACCTGTTTCCCATCCATAGAATAGCACCTCCCAAAAGTTTTTAGTCATGGTTAAGCCTAAATATTTGGCAACAGATGATGGCATAATGTTATCAGAGGCACCTGAATCTATAATGCAATTACTCAGTTTAAGACCGTTAAGGAGAAAAGAAATATAAAAAGGATTGGGCTTTCTAATTTCATCAACTTCACATTTGATTTTTGAGGTAGAAGTAGTGGCAGAGTCACTCTAATTCATAACAAATGGTGAAACAACTATGGGAGAGTCAACCGGGTCATCAATTTGATTTACAACACACTGATTAGATTGAGATGGATTTGGAAGGTCACCTTTGACGTACTTGATCAACTTATCATGTTCTTTGGGATTTAATCTCAGATATTCAGTAGGAGAGATTTGGATAGCAGAAGACTTACAAAATTCTACAATATCAAAAGAGGACGTGCCAGAACCATTTTGTACAACCTTAACATCAAGAGTCTGAGGACTAGGGGAAAAATAATTACTTACAGGATCTCTGGTCTTCTGAAAAGTGCATGATGAAGTTGGAGTGTTCTTTGAAGTCTTTTGATTTCGAGTAAGCATGGCACAAGCAAGATCCTTAAGAGTGACTAGAATATCTCCTCTTTCTGAATCAGATTTGTATTCTAAGTAGTATGAGCCAGAGTTGCCAGGTCTGTCTTGAGGCACATAGTCTCTCATTGGTTCATGAATCTCTTTTTTCATTTGTGGTAATTGTGCCAGTAGAGAATGTTCATCATCAGCCCCTTTAAAACATCCTTCAAATGCGGTCTTCATGGTTTTCCAGTTTGTGATAGACCTAGCGGGCAAGTGACCAAACCATTCTATAGCTCCCTCTGAGAGGGATTGTGCAAAGAGCCTGACAGCTGCATCTTCATGCTACACCACCAAAATGGTAGTAGCCACATTGAATGCATTCAAATGTTCATCTACCGAGACTTTTCCATCTCCAAAAAATTTAGGCAAGACTTCTTTAATACCTTTAGGGAGAGCATGATGAGCTCCTAAATTTAAAGGACCAACTCCTGCACCCCATGGTTGAGCCATGACTACAACTGGAAAGATTGTTACTAGTGGTGGTGCTTGAATACCAGACAAGGTCAAAGCTAGCCAAACACTAGTGGATGGAGAAGTATTCGAAGAGGCTTTAGGAGGTGAAGAAGGTCTACTCTTGGCTTTGGGATTTGATATGTAAGAGGTTGGAAAATGGAGATTTTGCAAACTCTAATAAAAAGTGTCAAAAATGCCCTCCTTCCTCTGGGACCTAGTATATTGTCGAGAATCCAATATTATATTCTATTATTGCCTCTAGATAGCTCTGTCAACAATTTGTGCCTCTTGGGAAATTGGGAGCCCCCTCAGCCACTCTCCTATATCTTCCTCTTCTTCTAAAACTTGGAGAACTTGTTGATACTAGTGATAGCTGGTCTTTAAATCCCAAGCAACAGTGTTCAAATCAGAAATTATATCCTCTTGGGTATTTTGGAAATTAAGATCTGGTTGAATGACAGGAGGTTGCTCCTCCTTGTTTGGTATCACCATAGCTAGTAGGACCATATCTTGTTCATAAAAGAAAGCATTTAAAGGTAGGTCTACACTGTGAGCGCTCCCCAGTAGAGTCGCCAAAAATTTGTTAGTGAACAGATTTGTCTTTATACAAATACTCTTTTAAGTTTCACCCTATCACCCTTAAAAGACAAACTATCTCTAACAGTTGGGTAAGTATCCTTTATGATCACTTCCCTCTGAATTTTTTTATAGGTACAGCTCCCTAATATTGATTTTTGATAAAATTTGATAACAAATTAACTAGTTAGCTTTTAACCTGAAAGCTTATAAATGTTGCAATATCATTCTTAGATGATATGCTACTAAACAATTCTAAAGGAAATAAAACTGAATAATAAATGGGAAGAAAATCATAGTTACATCCCCGATTGCATTTCATGAAAAATAAACAACTTCTCAGCTAAAGATAACAGAATATAGATAGAATTCAGATATTATGAACCAACAGATATATACATAACTGGATAAACAAGATGTCAACATAGGACACTTCATTTTTGGTTTTCAAATAACACAGATTTGATAAACCTCACTGTAATATATTTCAAAAATTACTACATAGGCAATTGCATGAAATCTGTTCTTTCCATAACATTCAATTACTACTATTTGTTCCTGTAACCTTCTCCAAAACAAAACTATCACCGACAAAATCTATTATCTACTAGCGATGAGTTTTTTCTGACCCTTTTAAAATATTTAGCAGCCAAATAAATAGTATCAGAGCACCGAGAGGTCTCCCAAAAAACACGACCTCTCAGGCAATTTAGTTATAAAACCAAACCAATAGAAAAAGAACACACATCCTTAAGAGTTTGCATGTTAACCAAGTAAAAACTAATTAACTAATTCTAGTTCCTTGTCCACTGCACGATCCTTGCTCTCCGCTAGACTCCCTTCTTCTTTGGTAACCGATTGGGTAGGTTTCCATTCTTTATACACCTGGCTCAGCTCTTTCGTGAACAACAGATGTGGGATCTTAGAATTCACTATCCGATCCATTGAGGCCTCCTTACTCCACTTCAATTTCTTCACCTTTTCTATGACATTGGGAAGCTGATCTACACATAGATATAGCATAGATTTGATCCTTGCCATCTGAGTTAAGTCGGAGGCTTTAGGATTAATCTTTTCTCTAATAATCTTTATCACTGATTTGAAAGCTTCCAGAGGACCCTTCAATTCTTGCTCACCGTATACTGATGGATAAGTATAAGTGAAATTGATCACCTTCAACTCGTTCAAGGTAGCGTTCTAAATTTTCTTAGCTTCGGACTCATATTCTTTCTTTTCTATAATGGTGCCCCTTATTAGAGATATACGCCAGCTAATGTTCTTCCTAAGGATGAAGAAAACAGATTCCTTAGCGCCTTTTAGGGATTTTTCCATGCAGAATTTGTTGAAACCATACCTCTCTATCTCCATAGACTTTGTCATCGTCGATACCCATTTTTCCTCCTCTCCATCCCAGACTTGGTTCTGGGTTTGCAATTCTCCCATTACGGCCTATGTGTCATGAAGAACTAAGTGTGAATCTTTGATATATTGTCGGCCACTGTTAAGCACTTGGGACATCCACTCATCACCTGAGGATACTAGTGTTCGACCCCTTTGAACTTGATTCAGCAAAATTTTACTTTCCACCGAGTTTGGGTCAAATACTTGTGAAGATTGGGTCAGTGGCGTGGCGTCAAATTTGCAGAAAGTGTTTATGAACTGAGAGAGTGAGACTATTGTCTGCTTCAATTCTTTCTTTCCTTTTCTATCCTGCCATGACATTATCAACATCTGCTGAGATATCTCTTTGAAAAGGTATTCTTTCCCGCTCTATCCATACTCTTAACTTTCTTGTCCTTGGGAGTCTTTTGAGCATATTTGCTGACTATATCTTGCACTTGAATAGATACCAAAACTAAGCTCCGTTTCTTATTCATTGAGAAAGTTATCCATCTTGGTGTATCATTTGTTACTTCTGATTGTTCACCTGTCTTTGCAGGAGTACCCATTAAATCCAAAGTCACATCATCAAGGTCGAAGAGATCTTTTCCAATTTGCTCATCTTCCCCAATTTGATAGTTTAAATCCCCAAACTTGTCATCCTCTAAATTGATTATTTTTGCATTTTCTTGAGTCATCTTCCCTCTATGCTATGATCAGGATCTTGATCTAGTAATACGCTGAGGTGAGACCATAGGGGAAAGTTCAGCAACATATTTCTTCTTGGAATCCTTATTCCGCTGCTTACTTGATGAACCTGCATTACCAATCGGTTTATGAGGATTAGAAGTAGAGGAGGAGGAAAATAAAATTGAAGATTTAACTTCAATTGATTTAGGACTAGACTATTTTCTTCTTTTCTACCGTCATTCCTTGGTTAATTTAAGTACATAGTTTGTCCTGCACTTAATGTCATCTTCCTCTTCCCTTGACCAGTCAATTTCAAACTCTTCATTCTCCAAGAGCCTTTTGAAACTGGGTTCGACTAAGTTGGAACCATCATCTGTCACCCCTTCTATATTGAATTACAATCTCATGGATAGGATTTGAGATATGTAGATTCTACTATGACCTCTCTCCATAACTTGGGAGTCATTTGCACAATCTTCCCAAAAATCCTCTAGATGGGGAACTGGAAACATATGAGATCTAAGGCCTAGATTCCCACTAGAAAAGTTCTTGTTATCAAAGCCTATCCTCTCCATGTAATACTTGAAATAAAAATGACTCAGGTCACTCCCAATACTTATTGTGTCTTCAATAGTCAAGCATGAAAATCTACCTAGATGTAATGGCAAAACTTTCTCCCATTCTTCTTCACGAAGAAAATGTTTAAGTACAGTAGCAAGCTGCCTACAGACTTCTGTAAAGATAAAGCAATCAAAATAATACCTAGGTAAATTTCTAGGGGAATCTTCAAAACCACCAATTCTAATATAATTGAACCTAGGGAACTGAATGTAAAAACTCCAAAATCTTGTCACAAATTGTTGAGCTTCTGAACTCATTCTTCTGGCTGAATCCCCAGTCATCTCAAAATAGAGTTTACCCATAAAAGTATCATGCACCCTCATGTAGTTATGAATTACATTATCTTTACAAAGAATAGGGAAATACTCAAAAACACACATTCCATCTATCCAAGGCTCATGAATCATCCCATCCTATTTCCTACTACAGGCTAGACAGTACATCAGATAAGCAGACATGAAAAAGCTACATCTAGTGAGTTTGAAATTGTTAAGTTGTTCTCTCATAGAGTCTGCAATTAATTCGGCCCAATCCAACTTCTGTTTTCCTTCTAAAACAATTTGAATATAAAAAAATAACCAATCTAAGAAGAAAAATGCCTTAGGTGACCCTCTGACTCTATGCAACATCACCATGACATCACTAATATACGGGTGCACATGACTTCTATTGAGATTTTTGGGCAAATGGGAACCTCCCCTCTGAGCATTTAATAACCAAAGGCTTGGCTATTGAGGTGCGATTTGCATCTGTGTTTGGTTTGAATTTAACAAGGGACTGTGCAGGAGAGAAAGAAAAAAAAAATTTCTCTTGAATTTGGGAGGCCGAAGCAATAATTTCTCTGTTTACAGCCAACAAGACCTCACCATTTTTCTTGAGAATTGATTTGGTTCGCTGGTCATAGTTGCAGATAAACTCATGAACTAGCTCAGGAAAAACTACTACAGGAGGGAAAGAAGCAGCTATGCACAACCCACTACTCAAAATTTTGAGAGAAGGAACATTTTCTTCTATAGACTTAGTAAGCCTATCAAGAATTCCTTCTACATCATATCCTTCTTAATCCTTGTCTATCACAATGGGATTTTCACATACTAGACTAGAAACGCTTCCAAACAAGTGAAATGCGGACTTCATACTTGTAAGAATAGACTGATAATTGTCATAGAAACTTCTGCATATTTCACAAGCTCTTAACTTTAAACACTGTAGGGGTTGCAGCCTGACTTACCTTAGTCACTGTAGAAATCTCTTTAGCTGGAGCTCTGAAAACCCTTACCTTCAATCTACCCGCATACGGACAGCGATAACATTTCAAAAATAATGAATGCTAAGAAGGGTTTTAAATAAGAAATACCATGAATTTGACAATTAATTTCCCATCACTAAGGAAATAAAGGCTCAGAGAATGAAGTGACCATTCACGCATGCAAATAATTAATGCCACTTGCACAAACTTTTATGCCGCACAAATTCATCATAAATTTGACAGCTTAGACACACTTAACCGCCGCCAATACTTTTCTGCATTAAAAGCCTTTCCAGGTAGGTCCCACTACTGAGTGACGACGATAATCTTTTTCTTTTGCCATGTGTCACTTTTCAAAATCATTGAACACGCTTGAACACAGATGAACTAAGTTTGAGGGTGTTCTTATGTGTTCATCACTGTTCAAGTCTGTTCCTGTTTTAATCTCTTGCCTTCATCCTTAAACTGAATATTCCATGCTTAGTCACTGATTCCCAACTTCGATCAATTAAAATTCCGCACACCGCAAACATGAAACTCCCTTTTTATTGATGACTTTATTCACTTGCTATTCCTTCATAAAAACTATGAACCGGATCGAACACTCTTGAACACTCATGAACCAAGTTCAAGATTGTTTAAGTATGTTCAAACCTGTTCAAGAAAAGTGTTAGCAAATGATTATCCTAATTCTGCAAACATGGATGGACCACAAGGTAAATACTTTCACTGAGAATTTGGACATGAGGACTTAAGCAGCTTTGAGATTCACAAAAATAATATGGTGACTCTAGAAATCAAAAACAAGGGCAAGTACTAGACTTGGACTAACAGGAATAAGAGATTGTTTCATGAGAAATTTTATGATCGAGTAAAGGTTAGCAAGAAGAAAAGTGTTAGAGGTATATGAATATTGAATAAGCTAGAATATACAGCATGTAAAAAATGTCAATTAGGTAAGATGACTAGTTCAAGTTTCTCAAGCAAGGTCTAATCTACAAAACATATCGTAGAATTAGTACACACAAATTTGTGCAGACCTATAAGTACAAAAAGATATCATGGAGACAAATCATTTATATTGTTTGTCGATGACTACTCAAGGATGATGTCAGTAATGTTCTTAAAAGTTAAATCATATGCTTTTCACATGTTTAAAATTTATAAAGCTAGAGTTGAAAATGAAATTGGAAAAAATTTGAAATGTCGTAGATCAGATAGAGGTGGTGAATTTACTTCTAATGAATTCAATGAGTATTGTGAAGAACATGGAATCAAGAGACAGTTAACTGCAATGCTAGGTGAAATAATTAACATAAATGAACGAACTCAGAATGTGGAACCTATAACACCAAGAAATATAATGATTAATCATAGCTTGATAGATATAATTGGAGATAGGAGTAATGGAGTATTGACTAGAAGTTAATTAAAATCTAAGGATACTACATCTCTACTATTTGATATGGAATTGAGAATGGTAAAAGATGCACTAAAAGATGAAGAATGGATACATGCAATGAAAGAAGACATTGAGATGAATAAAACATGGTCATTAGTACCCAGGCCTGAAGATAAAAATGTTATAGAAACAAAATGGGTTTTCAGAGAAAAAACTTAATGAGAATGGTGAAGTAATAAGAAATAAAGCAAGATTGGTTTGCAAAGGTTATGCATAGGAAGAAGGACTAGATCATGGAAGAATTTTTCACCTGTTGCTAGATTGTAAGAAGTCAAAATATTGTTAGCTTACGCAACATATAAAAGATTTAAATTTTATCAAATGGACGTCAAATCGACATTTATAAATGGAATATTACAAGAAGAATTCTATATTGAACAACCTGAAGGATTTATTGCTGAACAAGGCAAGGATTTGGTTTTCAGATTGCATAAAGAATTATACGGTTTGAAGCAAGTACCGAGAGCATGGTATGGAAGATTACATTCTTATCTAGTTAAGATTAGGTTTGAAAGAACTAGTGATAATCATAATGTGTATTTGAAAACTGAAACTAAAGACAAAGTTTTGATTGCTGAAATTTTTGTTGATAATATAATCTTTGGAGGAAATTATTTCCTTAGTAAATCTTTTGTTGAAGAAATGAGGAAAGAATTTGATATGTCTATGATTGGAGAAATAAAATTCTTTATCGGTTTACAAGTACAACATATGCAAAAAGGTATTTACATAGCTCAGTCTAAATACATTAAGGGGATATTGAAAACTTTTGGAATGGAAGATTCAAGACCTGATGGTACACCTATGGTAGCTGGTTGTAAACTATCAAAAGAAGATGATTCTAAGAAAGTAAATGAAACATTATACAAATTAGTGATTGGAAAGCTATAGTATGTTGTTCACAACAAACCTGATATTGCCCATGCAGTTGGAATAATTTCTAGAGTCTCATCTAATCCTAAGGATTCACATATGACAACAGTTAAGAGGATATTCATAAATCTTAAAGCAACATAAACTTATGGTTTATGGTATGAAAGTAAAGGAGATTTTAATCTTCAAGCATATACAGATGCAGACTGGGCTAGAAATATTGATGATAGAAAAAGTACAAGTGGAGGATATTTTTATTTGGGAAGAAGAATAGTGTCATGGACAAGCAAGAAGAAAAATTGTATTTCACAATCTATAGCTGAAGCTGAGTATGATGCCGCTGCCATTAATTGTGAGCAAGTGCTATGGATAAAAAAAATATTAGAAGGAATACATGAGAAATTTGAAGAACCTGGTAATGCATTCAAAGACCAAGCATATAGCTATAAAATATTATTTTCAAAGGGAGCAGGTACATGATAAAGAGGTAATATTGGAATACATTCCTACAAAGGAACAAGTTGGTGATATATTCACTAAACCACTACCTAAGGAGAGCTTTGAATATCTAAGAGGTAAATTAGGGGTCCTGCCCCTATCAAAAATTAACTAGATAGAGATGCGGTATGCATCAGTTCATAATACTTTAACAAAATATCTTAAGTATGAATTGATGTACATGTGGACTAGTCTATGGGGGAGCAGTCTAGGAAAGTGGAAGGAAAAAGACCAGAACATATACAAAATTAGAAGATAGTACAGTGAGGTTGATTGCCTTTGGCATTGCTATCAAATGGGGAGAGTAAAGAAAGGGGGAGAATAAAGAACAAAGAATAGAGAGTATGGAGAAGTGAGAGAAAAGAGAAAGAAAAGAGTGAAGAGAAATATGAAGAAGCATAATAGATAGAACTGAAAGATAAGTTTAGAGAAAGGTACAGACAATGGTGTATCACTAGAAGTTTTTCATCAATGCCAAAGGGGGAGATTATTGGCATATTGGGAGATTGTTGGCATAACTGCTCTAGTTGTTAAGGAAGTTAAGTGGATGAAGAAAAGGTTAGATTAGTTATAGAGTTTGTTATTAATGTCAAATAGTCAAATAAGAAAAGTATTAACTATCAACATGTAGGAAGACTTATCAACATAAGGAGGTTAGCTATCAGAAGTTGATAACTATCAGTTAAAAGAGAAATCAGGATGCAACCGATAAGAAGGAAGAACATGAAAATGGTTTGATAAGATGATGAAGTTATGATTATTGGATCTAGGTTTAGGGTTTTGATGATTAAAGATTATCTACTTAACGAAGAAACAAGAAGAAGTTTGGTATCATGAAAAAGAAGAAGATAAAATATCGTTGGAACAAAGGAAGTAATCATTGAATGATTATTGTGATCACAGAAGAGGATATAGATTTGGATAGAAGGATTGGAATGGTATGTTATTGTGTTAAGGAACTTTATTGGATTTGATATAGCAGAATTAGTGCAAAACTATAGATCATTTTATCTGTTACTCTCTAACAATTGTGACAGTAAAATACCTTAATCGGGTGACCCTAACATCTCTATTGTAAATCCTTTAACATGGTGGTATTCTCAAAAGAGCATCTAAAATCATCTAACCAAGTTAATACTAATAGGATATAAGACTTTAATAGGTCTTTAGGTAAATCCCATAACTAGGTAGCTTTTAATAGTGCTTTTGTAACCCTTAACCAAGCAAGCTCTTTATAGGGCATATTTTAGAAGAGTACAACTATTTATGGGTACTGATCTCACACCATGGTTTTTTCCCTAATCGAGTTTCTACGAGATAAATACTAGTGTTAATGTTGTATGAATGTTTATCTTATTTTGTATGGATGTTTAATGTTATGGTAACCGATAACACTATTATAGGTTAACTAAGTTGTAATTAGTAAATCTATTTCAGGAAGATTTGGGACTATGTTTTAAGGTTAAGTTGGTGATTACTAATACAACCCCCCCCCTCTTAGTAACCTTTCTTATACCTACATACATATCTAAAAAATAAACCTATATTTTAAGCTTCTTTCATGGAATCTAGTTGATTATTGACATTAACTAGTTCCACTAGGTTTGTAAAATCTATTATCCACCAAATGGATTTCAAAAGCATACCTATAATTAGAATAATGAGTCATTTTTTGCTTAGAAACATATTTTAGAAAGAATAATAGATAAAATTCTAAAAAGTAAAGCTTGCACCATTGATACTAAGAAAAAAAAAGTGCAACTAAGTTTAAAAAATGGTGCTCCAGAAAGTATCCAAAGATAGTAGTTGAATAAGGTACATACATATGAAAGTATCGAATATTCCTAGATAGACATAAGCTTCCAAATTCCAAATAATATAATCCTACAATTTTTTATACACAATAATATTAATATATAAACTCATTTACTAAGTGATCAATAATGTAATCTCTCAACATATATATTGGTTGTGCTCATCTATTTTGATAATATTTCAATTCCATCCAAAAAAAAAGATGGTTGATATCAAATTTGTTTATAGGTAAACATGATCGATACAATTATTATATAGCTATCACATGCTACCATATAAAAATAGTAATAATGAGTTATGTTTTTAATATATTAAGCCAATGAAAATAAGGATACGAAAAAAGAAACATAACAACATCATATTCACAATACAAAAACAACATGACATACATCACATAAAACAAGCTAACTATGATCTTAGAGGGTGATAGATCCCCAATACTTAATAATAAATGCAACTCCTTGCAAGTGGGGTTATCATCAGTGTCCACTTGGAGATCTTTCAACTTCTTATCACCCTACCATAATAAAATTGCATTCTTTTTCTAAGATCATATTCCCAGAGTAAAAATACCATTCACAAAGTGACTCATCATGTCTTTGGTGAGTCTAAGGAATATGGCTAAAGTATCTTCAAACACATTTCTTTTACTTGAAATCCCATACAAATACTCCTTCAGCTTGGTCCATAACGAGTTATATCACATATTTGTTTATAATCCAAGCTCTTATAAATCAAAATGCATCTTAATCTACACAATATAACAAAGACACCACAAATCTAGCAAATTCAAATAAGAAAAAAAATCAACTACTACAAAATAAAACCTCCATATACAAATAAGAAACAATCCAAAAAATACAAAAGAAAAAACACATATATTTTAATAAATTATTTAACAACATTATTAGACAAGTGTACCCTATACACCAAAGATTATTTTAGACATGTATTTATTAATGGTTGGATCCTCGTTATAGCTCACAATAATGCTTCTATTTGGGATCTTTGTAGCATAAGTATTGAATAAAAAGTCCTTAAACATACCTATGTTTGACTCTAAGATTATGATAACAATACAATAGAAAACATATAAGCAATTTGAACTTCTAAATCCATTGCAACACTAAATATTTTCACCATATTCGGATCCCCACATAGATTCATTAGCAAATGCAAGTATATTTAGAAAATCTAACATAATTTTCAATGAGAAACTTTAGTGCTTTTATATTGGGTATACATACATCTATTTTATTTATAAGTGGCTTCAACATTTTTCAACAATGTGGATAACAATTGGAGCCCTATATACATTATTGTGGTCATGTACAACATTGATATCGTTTAATTAACATAAAACCTTTTTGAAACTCATTTCCATGTTGACGCACAATGCAAGACTTTTGTCGTATGTAAAGATAGTTCCTTCATGACTAATCACACTTTCTAAATCACAATACCATACAAAAATTATATATTTTTTAAAAATATCTTATTGTAAAAAAGTATGAACCAAAATCAAGAAACTACGAATTTTTTAAAAAATAATGATTTAATGTCATTTTAGTTATACCAATGTACAAGACACAAAAGAAAAAAATCTTAGACATTAATTATAAATCATATTATTTTAATTTCTACAATTACAAGATAATAAAATTATTATGTTTGCAGGGTTGATCTTGTAGTGTAATGATAGTTGCAATCTAGTGTTAATATTGTGAACCTGGTTCGAATCTCACCCATCATAGATTAAAAAATATTATTATGTTTGCAGTAATATAGTACGCAATAGTCTGAAATTAAAATTTGCATAGAAAAGCACCCAAGCCTTTTTTAGAACCATTTTATATTATGAGTACCTATAATCACCTAAAATTGGTCTAGTAAACCCATAGCCCCTAATTAGATTTATTGGCCTAAAAATTTCTAAATCAAAGGTATTTATTGCTAGAACTTAATTATGTAAGTATTTAATTAAACTTGCTTGCATAATTAAATTAACTTGTTAAATCATATCCTCAATTAAAGCTTAAATCATTTAATTCCTTGAACTATAGGGTTTAATTAAAAGTCCTAGAACTTTTTATTAAAAGAACTCATTCACACATCCTCACACATTTGTGAGCACCTGAAAATCCAAATAAAATCAATTGAAAGGGGATAATTACCAAATTTGTCTGATTCTCCCTAAAACAAACACAAAGTTGACCAATCAACGATCTTTCACCCAGATCAAGCTCACATGGATTGAAGGAGAGTGCATCTCAACTACCCTTCGTGACTAAATCTTGACCATCCATTTCAAGGAAATCCTATAAAAGGAATATATAAAAGGAATATCTCTCCTTGTTCAAGAGGAGGCAAATTTTAGAAGTAACATCTTAATGCATTTTTATTCTAGGTTTTGCTCATGTTGTAGGAATGCATTTTCATGGTAGCTTAGTGTTGTGCATTTTTCTCTTAAATGGAATCTTGGCTTCAATTTCTTAGCATGTTGCTGCATATTTCTTAGTTTAACTCATGTTTTCTCATACATTTAGCTTAGTTACATTTAGCATTTCATTTTCATGATCTTAAGAGAAAAGTATGCAAGTTCATGCATCATGACCATCCTTTGAATCTTTCATTTTGGAGTTGTCTAGTCACTGATTCTAAATGGAAATTTGATGACCATCTATTGAGAATCAAACTTGCTTCATCTAGGAAGAAATAAGCCAATTTTGAGGGTAGTTTCATAATGATAGATTTTAATTTGATGATCACTAAGCTTTAAGCTAATGGTTTATTGAGTGTTTGGTTGTTTGTAGGTTGAAGACCACATTTACCACACACATGTCTGGCACCCACCGTGGGGCACAAACTGGTTTTAGTTCCCAATTCTTGATATTTTGGACATTTGTTTGGAACTATGCTCACTGTTGTATGGACTGTCATACCTTCTCGTATGACAAACCAATAACCATTAGTTTGTTGTTTCAAGATATATGTATTGTCGTACAAGTCTTCATTTAATTTATATTGTCATACTAACTTGTAGTGATTATCGTACGAGGGATCATCTTTCCCTAGTTTTTCGTATGGTTAGTCCTATATTGTCGTATGATTTTTGATGCTGTTATGTCCTCTGTATTCTGTCATTTGAAAAAAAAAAATTAGGGGTTCATTTGAATTGATTTTTGAATTCTAAGCTCTAATATGGTTGTGTTAGTCTTCTAGCTCTCTGATTTAGCATCTTAACATGTTTTTGCATGACGTCTAATAGAAGGTTCGCTTGACAAAGTAACACTAGAAAACATTTTTTATTGCAAACTACTAATCTATTTGTGCTTGTAGGACGTTTTGAAGAAGAAAGAAATCAGCTAAGACTACTAAGCTTGTGGTGTTTTGAGGTTTCGCAAGTATCCATCAACCAAATGATCATACTTTTTAAATGGTTATCTAGGCACCTAGTATAATTAGGGGATTTCTTGAGTGAGCCAAGCTAAACATTAGGGGATTATGCTCCTTTACTTTTAGGGAATATCATAAACCTAGACATGTTTGACTTATCTTAGACAAGCAATCTTTTGGGAAAAATTTGGAGTGTTTGATTTGTTTGGGAAAAACAAAGAGAAATAGGAGATTACGCTCTTCTCCCCTTTGAGGAAGAATTAAAAATTGATACCTTCTCTTTGCTATCCATTTTATTTAATGCATACCTTTTAGATGGGCCTACTGGTTGAGGTAAAAATATCCCAGGAATGACCCATATGAGAAAGAGGTGTAAACTACACCACTCCAACTCACGTTAATCAAATTTTCTTCTTGGGGTTAAAGCCTTAGAAGTCGGAGACCATTTTCAAGAGATTATACTTGGCTCTCACCTAGAATATAGTTGGGCCCGAGAGGTGTAAATCACATTCACATGGATACTCATGCCAAGGTGCTTTTTTAGGCTATATGCCTAAATGATGCTTTCATACACACAAAGGATGTATTCAAATAGAGTCCCTTACTATAATCCATAGACTAGTAGCCACCCGGTTCACCTCTGAAAGTGGGATAATCCAAGTGCAAGGGAGATAGTAACTCCCCCAAGAGACTCACCATATTGTGCCCCTTTAGTATTTGGAGTCGGCTAATACAACATCACTATACCCATTGCACAGATGGTGGTGGTGATATTATGATCAGCTATTCAGTGTGTACCTAAGTTAACAAGCGACGATTTTCTCACTAAGCCAGTTGACTCTAGGGCTAGAAAGTGTGTTTGATCTTCACTCGTTTGTGTTTGATGTGCTTGAATCACTTGAAAATGAAACCAAAATAACAAAAGACAGTTTTAGACATTGACATTATTCACTTCACAATTGTGCAAATTAGCCCAAGATTCATCCAAGTTAATTGGTAAACTGTCCCTGCACTACACTGTTATTTTGACCCATTCGAATTGTTGTACGAAAAAATACTGTAAAAGCAACAACTCGTATGGTGAGGTGAGAATTGTTGTATGAGAACTTGGGAATTGTTATAGGAGCCTACATTAGAATCAAACATTTTCTTTCATCCTTGATGTTTGTATCTTCATCTTATTGCTTATCTATGTGGCCTGAATCAGGCATTATACGTCATCATAGCAATCATCGGTTCTTGATATAGTGGCTTGACTCATCCTCATCTCTTGTTTTATATTATTGAATGGTATTAATTGTCATGCTCTATCTCATCCAAAGTCAATCTCAATAAGCTTAGTCACAAGTGTCGTCGAGCAGACATTTAGGTCTCAAATCATGATACCTTGTACCACGCTCAACAAATATCTCATCAACGTATCTTGTACCAATCTCTTGGACAAGTGATCATTTGGAAATCTTTGAAATTGAACCATCATTCTAGTCATCTCAAAGTCTCAACTACAATTATCTTTCATGCTGATACAAACTAGAATCCAACAACAAAATTTGATCTCGATTCAAAGGGAAAAGCTATCAATGATTCTACTTCAGGACCCTCATCTTGTAAAAAACCAAGATCTACTCAAAAGATTCCAAATCAAGACACACCATCTATATATAAATTAATACCCTTGTTTCAAACATCAAGCTCTCAACATCAATCAAACCATACTGAGTAACAAGACACATGAATAATGTCAGCATACAACTGGGGATCTAGCCAAGGTTGACAAAGCCACCATACTAGCATTTCCTCCTCAATTGAAGGAACCTACTTAAGAGGAAATCAGGAGGTGTCAACATGACATACACTTTCAAAATATGATGTAAACCCTCATGAAACTACACAAGGATAAGTACTTCATGCACTTAGCATCCGCAGGTGTTAAACTTCCTCCTGACTCTGATATTGAAGGACTAATACAAAATGAGGAAGAATATCCTATCACTATTCTCAATCAACAACTACAAGACATGGGGTGTGAACTTAAAGAACTGAAAAAAGTGAAAGAACGATCCTCTAGAAAATACTCACTGGAGTCTATATGTCCCTTTTCGGTCAATAAGAACTTACACATGTCACCATTTCCTCCCAAGGTTGAGATCCCAAAATACAATAAGTACAAAGGAGATGGTGACCCTCAAGACCATGTGAGAAAATTTTGCCCTCTTATCATGGAGTTTATGCATGAAAGGACATACCTAATGAGACTAGTCCCTCAAAGCCTCAGTGGCCAAGATTTGGAATGGTTCACCAAACTCTCACTAGGCATTCAAACATTTGATGAGCTTGTGAAAAAGTTAATCCAACACTATTCCTAAAACATTTTACATACGGTCACCATGTTAAATCTATATAACACCAAACAACACAATGGTGAACCTTTTGTTAAATTTATTCAAATAAGGAGAAAATTGTTGGCAAGCTATCTTAGACAAATCCCAGAAATGGAGAAAATAGACATCTTTAGTAATAACTTGGTCTCTGAGATGAATTACGTACTCCATATGCAAAATCATACTGCCTTTACTGAATTGGTGGAAAGTTCTATCCAAATCGAAGAGGTTCTTGTGAAGAAAGGTGAGCTCACCTTATACAAAGACACTAAATCCTCATACAATCCTAATACCAACAATAGTAAAGACAAGAGAAAATACTGGAATAAGAAAAAGAATGTGGTCGATGATGAAGTGGTTGAATCATCTGATTTCAAGCACAAGGAACCAATATTCAATCTATCTAGTAGCATCTAGGCTGCTAAGAATAATGTAAATGTTTCATCAATGTCAAAGAATAATCAAGACACACAAAAAGACAAAGAACCATGGTTACCCAAGCCCAAGCGTAAATTTACTCCTCTAAGAGAACCCCTTTCAGCTGCACTACAGACTTTGTTGGCAAATAAGATCATCGCATTACCAGACTCAAAGCCTTGGGAACCAATAGTCAAACCCAAATGGTGGAATGATGATCACTTTTGTGAATACCACAAAAAATGGGCATTTGACTAATGAATGCATGAAATTAAATTGCATCATACAAGACTTGATAATTGATAATGAAACCATCACAGTTGAAGGACATCAGTCGAACACCGATCAAAAAGCCTTTAAACAATCTCTACCCTCTTATGAACAAGGGGAATCTTCAAAGAATCAAGGAGGGAAGGTAAACTACAACTATGCTAATAATGAAAATGTGATCCACATGCTCAAACCATGCAATTAATAAGTCAATGTAATTATCATCAAAGACAAGGAGTCTGAATCTGTCAATGCCTTAACAAGGAATCAATCTAAGGTCACTCTTAAGGGAGTAGCCTCCTCATCTAAACAACCCATTGCATCAAAACCCTCCACATAAAATAAATTGGTCTTGTCAATCCCAACTGCAAATTACAATTTGATTGATGATTTACAAAGAAATCCTACCCAAATTTCCATTCTGGAATTGCTTAAAATCTCATAATCACAAGGAGATTCTTGAAAATTCCCTTCTAGAAACAACTACGCCAAAAGACCTCTCTGTCAATCAGTTCCAAATAATTGTGGGCCACTTGACCTTGCCTCATTACCTATCCTTCTTAGAAGAGGATGATAAGTCACTAAATCACCTGCACGATCAACCCTTGCATATAGAAGTTTTTATCCAAAAGCATAGAGTCAAGTGTGTCTTGATAGATGAAGGCACCTATTTGAATATTTGTACTCTCAAACTTGTGACAGGATTGGGTTTCTTAGATCACGCTATAAATCTCAAGAGGAAAATAACCATAAAGGAATATGATGAAGATGAGAGGTCATCAAAGGGGTTAGTTGTGTTACCTATTAGGGTTAGACCAATTGAGAGAAATGTGACTTGCCAAGTGTTAGATTTACCTCTGGTATACAACATTTTATTAGGGAGACCGTGGATCCATGATATGTAGTCTATCCCCTCGACATATCATCAGTGTGTGAAATTACCAAAAAATGAAGTGGAGGTTGTTGGAATAACTATGAAAAGTTCAGACTGAGAGGGGAGGGGTGAATCAGTATAACCACAAACAAATTTCTAACGACATTCATTGATTAAACCATATATTGTTGCTTACCGATTACCGAGTTCATAACATTGAAATGAAAGTAATATAATTCTTATAAAACCATAACATCAAAATATTAAACAATAGAACTCATAACACCATGAACTTGGTAACACAAAAATCCTTGGTTAGAGGACAAAAGTGCGGTGGGGATGACACCCACAACCTTCACTAAGTGCGGTATAAAGGGTGCCCGGTTAGAGCTAAAAAGTTTAGCTATTTCTGATAGCTTACCCGGTTAAGTGTATATATAAGACTTGTTAGGTCTACCTAATTATGGATGTTTACAAACTCTACACTTAGAGTTGTACCTAGTTAAAGGATTTAAAAATATAAGATCGATTAAGATCTACCCAGTATTGGGATTTAAAGCTCTCAATACAATAGTATCAAATAACTTAACAATGTCTGTAAAAAGTGCATCAAATGTAAATGTTGATCAAACTCTATGTGCTCTAATTTGTGCTACCTCAATCTCAAACTATAACACTATTCTATTCTTCTCTATTGTAAGTGAATTTTTGCTCAATGCTCTCTACTTTACTCTTGTTCTCCTTTAACGTTTTCAGCAACAACAATAACAAATTTCTTTCCTCTTCTATATTTCTCAAATCTCAAATTCATCCAATATATAGATGAGATTATGCCTCTTAATCTTATGCATTAGGTACACTATGAATTTATTTTGACCATTAGATCCTCTCCATCTTGGTGACCATGTCACTTTTACCTCGGTACTTGTTGTTTTTATTGGAAATGAAAAACTTTCTTTTGCCATTTGATCTCTGCCTTAGATCTTCACTCTAAATTATTTAAATCACTAATCATGTAACAAACTATTATAAATTCTTCTAGACTCATAATTAATTCGCTAATAATCATTAAATATGATCTGATCAAGTTTTGAATTAACAATCTAACTCGATTGAGTAACTCCACAATACTTGGTTAAATGATCTTCAATGCTCAGTGTACTATCAACGCAGTGTACTACACATTAACTTGGTGTAGTGTGTTGCTCGGTAACTATAGTTTTTTGGTACTTTGTCTTTAAGTCATTACTTTATCGACTAGCTCAGTGTGCTTTACTGACTAGTCTTATACTTAGATTATCTCCTTTCACCGACTGATATTCCTTGACTCCATGACTTGAATAAACTAATGACAAAAAAATATCTTGTAGAGATAACAATCTACCCCTTTGACATTAGTTGGGAATTTTTGACAAAAACTGTAAAGTCATCAAAATTTGTAACTCCCCCTTGGATGTTACTCTCTATACATATATTTTTTTTAGTTTCCACATATATACTTGTGTTTTGTGTTTTCTAACTAAGATATCTATCCCCCCTTTTTGACTAAAAAGTGCCAAAATCAAAACTTATTAATCAAAAAGATGTTTATACCTCTATTGTTCGCCTAGAAGTATAGTCTCCCATGTGTCTTAGAGATTTTGAAGTATAACAATGTGCTTTGTGATATCTATAGATAAGCCAACTATAGTGTCCAGTGTGCTGACATCTGGAAAACTTGCTAGTTCTTTGGATTTTTTCAAGTGTATCTGCATAGATTGGATGTGAGGAATTAGTAATTCTTGCAGTTCAATCAATTCCAATATGATATTATCCTCCTCTTGTCTCAATGAAAGTTGAGCTCCCATGAGTTCTTTAATATTAGAATAGTAAGTTTGGAATGCTCCAGGCTCAGTAGTTAATTGCTTAAGCTTCTCAATCAACTCTTTTTCAATGTGTTCTTCCTTCTTCTTGATGTCCTTAGTAAATTTTGAAAGAATAAAAAACTTTTGAAATAATGAAATGATGGATGTCAATTGAGAATCAACTTCAGAACATAACACGGAAAGAGTTACCTTCTCTATATCACTTGATTTCAACAAATATTCCATCAACTTCTTCTCCAGATTCTCCTTGTGAATCTTCAACATGTATTCAGTCATATCCTTATTTGGTCCTTTAATATATTGGGCTAAATCACCAACTTGGTCTAATAGGGGTTCAGATTCATCAACAGTAGCTTTAGGAACAATTTCCTGAAAAATCTCCTTCACATTTTCTAATATATTTACCTTCTTCTTTTCCAATAACTTCTCCTGTTAAGACTTTTGAGCTACTATCTCAGCATATATAGCCAATTATTTAGGCTTCATCACATTAGGGTCTCCCTTCAGTATGATTATAGGCTTTCTCAAATCAATGATTCTCTTCCTCTTTTTGTTCTTCTTATTCTCAATAAACTTTCTCCCACTAGTAGAGCATTTGGAACGTGATGCCTTAGTTGCATCTGGTGACTCGGTATGTGTACCAACTATGCTTTCATATGCTTTTACATCTTCTTGGGGTTTCTATTCTTCTACCTCTTCATCCTTCTGCTTCTCTTCATTCTTCTCCTTAAGATGTGATTCCTACTGCATTTCACTTTGAGTGTCTTGTGTCTTCTGTACAATTTGATCAGTTGTTGTGTTGGTAGGTGAAATATCATGTTTTTGACTATCGGCATCAGTTGGGGGATCCAACTCGGTGTTCTTTTCTTGTTCGGTCTTGGTGGCCTTAGGTTCATCAACCTTTTCCTTATCTGTATCTACAAGTGTCTCGGTTTCCATGTCAGGTGTGTCTTGTACAAACTCAGTATTAATATTGTCATCAATTGTATAACTTTGTACTTGTGTCATGATTGGAAATTTTCATAGAAAATGTGCATTATCAACATCCATACACTCGATATCATTTACTTGTGTGTCCATGACATATTCATCCTTTGACAAATCTTTTGCAGGATCTTCTTCCTCAAGTATATCTTCAATAAAAATATTTGCATTATCAGTAGTTAGATCAATAGGATCTATTTTCTTTGTACTTTCCTTTATCTTATTAGTAGTTTTTGCATCTCGATTCTTTTATGCTTCATGATACTCGGTATCATCTATGTGAAATCTGTCTTTCCATTTTGAAACTTTTTCCTTCTCCACAAATTGTATATATCCATTTGTTATTCTTAGGACTCTTCCCTTGAATATAAATTTTTTTGAATGCTTCTTTAATGCTTCACGAATTTCAGATGGTGCAAGGTCGAGAATAGTATGTACTAGTGACCTCTCTCTCATTTCCTTTTCTGCATTGATAACATACTTCCATCTTGCATCAATCTTGTTGTATAGTTCCTCTGGTAACTTGGCTGCAAATTCAATAGTTGTCAATCTGTATCTTATAAAAGTCCCCACAATAGCTTCTTCAATCTTCTTTTTTATCTTCTTCATTCCTTTTCTCATATTTTGCTTTTCTAAAGCCTCCAAATCCTCCCAATTTATTTTGTGTTCTAATATTTGATTGAAAAGGATTAATTTGGATTAGTTCTTTTATTCTAAGACCATTTTGAACTCCTTTTTCATTCAAACAAGAATATAGAAGATTCAAACACAAGTCAAATAAGAAATATAACTCCAAAATAAATGAAATAAAACATCATTAATTAGTAGCAAAACCCAAACTCGAAAGCAAAATTACAACATGGTGACAAAAAAGAGAATTGAATAGAGTACATAGATTTTAAGCTTCTATTGCATTCCATTCCTCTTGAGAAACCTAATTTTTTTCTTTGACACCTCGTAGTCCACTTGAGACAAACACATCAAATATTTAATTACATAAAATATCAATTTTATACTACCAAATATCTTTAATGAATATTCATTTTCATTAAATAAGTTTAAAGGTACAATATTCACCAAAAAAAAAAGGAGTATACAAGATCATTCCTTGAGAGTCACTTGAGCAGTGCTTAAAAAAACAATATAAAGTAGAAATACATGAAAATCCCAAAAGTATAAATACTAAAACCAACCGCTAAGCGGCTAAAGAAGTGGTTGATTGATGTAACACAAGTATTGCTCTGCCCTATCCCCTTCTAGGGTATCCTTAGGTCACTTATCTAACCTAGTATGGTTCTAATCTGTCCCTACTCTCATTAGGATTCTTTTTTCAAGATCCTACTCATTTCAACTTGTGAACACCACTCAAGTAGAACCACAACTCTTCAAAACACCATCTAGTCCCTCAATAGCCCTTCTTTCTCTATCTTCACAAACTTCACAAAATGACCCAAGATGATCAAAAACCACTCCATAGAGAGAAATAGGCCTTTTAGGATGTTACTAAGATCCTTTTCAATGCCTACAAACACATTTTGCGTTGGAACCCTAATAGAGTTCCAAGAAACATAATAATTGCTTCCCAAATAGGGCTACAAGCAATTAGCCCTAATTAAGCTCTTTTTCTGCAATAACTCACAATAATTATTAAAAAGTTAGAAAAAAAACATTGGATCCTGATAACCTTTATCAAGACACTAAATATTTTCTAGGTCTTGGGCTTCCAAATTGTCCGTACAACCCTTCGTACAAACAAGCCTACAATTCAGGGTTTTTGGGCTTTCAAAGCATGTATGACAAAATCCTTGTTTTCACCATCAAAACTTATGCACTAAAACTTCCCATTGAATTTGGGGCTTCAAGACACATAACCCTACCTCTCTCCAAGCTCTGATTGAAGCTACCAATGTTTTCAATCTTCCTTATCAGCTCTGTAATGCACTGTGAACCCTAGCCATGCAACACTATCTCGCCTAGGGAATCACATTAAAAATAGCTCCCATGCTTTCCAGGGCCCCTCCTTCACTATAAAATATGTACATGGAGTCACCTCCCTAATCCCAAAGGCCCGTGCAGATTCCATGGTGGGAAGAGGATTTATGACTCCATCTTCACCAATTGCTTGGTTCAGACCAGCAACTGGACAAAAAACAAAATAATTTACAATCCTAACTAAATTCTCACTAAAATAAAAACCAACACCAAATAGAATCTTAAAATAAACTACTCTAACACTTCCATGGATTACAGTATTCAATTCAATCCATTAAAATACTATTTGCTTAGAAAAACACTAACTGTGACTGTTTTTGCTATTATCCAGTCCATACACACACTTAAAAAATTAAGCCAACCCTTCACAAAGGTCAAGGATGGCCTTAAGTAGTTGACCAAAACCTAAAAACAACAATTTCAGATAGTTATGAAACTAATTTCTCAAAGTTGTAATTATGCAACAAATGTTGTCAATGTTGTCAATGACAACATTGACAACTTTTACATCTTTTTGGATTTTCTATCCAAACTTGGCCAAAAGTCCAAAAATCTTACCCAAATGCCTATATAAGGTGTTATCACATAAAATAGGACCTCAAATCCCTTTCTTGTTCATTTTTACATCAAAATGCATAAAACACCCTAATTGACCTAATGTGGACCATCCTACAAAATAAGGTCACTAAGAACCTATTAAGGCCTCCTAAACTCACACACTTCACACTAGAACTTGTTTAGTCCCCTTATTTTACTAGTGGTTTGGCTAGAACCACTACAAGAAAAAAATAAAATAGAAGCCGTAGGTTCCTTCCTAGTCCTACCTAGGTGCTCCTGCACCATACTCCCCACAAAGGAAAGTTATGTCACTCCTTTGGAAAAAACTCTTTAGAGATGCCCACCTTTTTGAAGTCTAATTCTGCAATCCATGAGGCCTCTGATTCAGGCCTATGCTTCCACTTGATTAGGTGTTCCAAGTACACCTTGTGCCTTGTAGTCTTCTTGACTCTGGACTCTAGAACTCTGTCAGCTTTCAACTGAGGTTTTGGAGGTAATACTGTAGTCTCAACATCACCACTAACCCCTTGACTACTCAGACCATTCACTGGTATCTTCCCTTTGAATTGAATCAAATCTTGCACATTGAACACCGAAGAGATGCTCAAATTAGAAGGTAGGTCTATTTTATATGCATTAGCTCCATACTTGGCTAGAATCTTGCAAGGTACCACCCTCTTCATCTGCAATTTAGTTGGGACACCCTTCTATAATTGATATTTGTTCAAATGCACCATCACATAATCACCTATCTCAAACCAAATGTTCTTCCTCTTTTCATCAACTTTGGCCTTCACCTTTTGTTGACTGTCTTGGATTGTCTGCTTGACCTATTCTTGGTTCTCCTTCATGGTTTTAGTGAAGTCCTCAACATGACCAATCTTATACTCCATGCCTCCAATATCCCTAAGTTCACACACACCTCTTGGGTGCATCCCATAAACTACCTCAAATTTGCTTCTTCCTATCATTCTATTCTTACTGTCATTGTATTCATACTCTGCTTGGGGAATGACCACATCCCAAGTTTGACCATAATCCTTAGTTAGACACCTCAATAGGTTACCCAACACTCTATTGACCACCTCAATTTGGCCATCAGTCTGAGGGTGACAGGCTAAACCAAAAGAAAGATTGGTACCCAATCTAGTCCACAAAGTTCTCCAAAAATGGCTCATGAATTTCACATCCCTATCTAATAATATACTGATGGGAAGACCATGGATCCTCACAATCTCCTTAAAGAATAAATAGGCTATGTGGCTAGTGTTGGTTGTATTTCGTGTTTTGCCCTGTTCCTTGTCTTGTTCTCTGAAAGTTTGCAGGTTTTCATGCCTATTCCATGTCAAAATCCTGAGAAACCCTGCAAAATCATAAACCCTAAGGCCTAAT
>MU228511.1:915172-933429 GCA_018584345.1 Thuja plicata
TCATATAAAAGATCATGGTTTATATGGTTATGTCTTGTATATGATTATGCTTGATCATTTACAAGGTATTTTATTAGTTGGTTCAGTAAAGATACATGACAAATCAGTGTCCACATTAACAAATACTGTGTTATCAGTCATNTTATAAGGTAAAACCTGCCTGAGCATCTGTGGAGCTCAAAAACGAAGAAGGATGTTGTTTAATCCTTAGCAATTAGGCTTTTCTTGTCTCTGAACTGTGAATCAGGATTAAGAGGTAACAAGATTCAAACAAGTGTTTCAAGCAGTATAGTTCATGCAAGAAAAATCCCTAACAGCTAGCATCATTAGTAGTCTTGTAGGGTATGAAATGACCCATCTCGCTAAATCTGTCAACCACTACATAAATGTTATCATATGCTTGCTTTGTTTTGGGTAGACCTACTATTAATTCCATGCTCACACACTCCCATGTCCTGTTAGGGACTGGTAAAGGCTTATATAAACCTGCATTACTTATCCCTCCTTTGGATTTCATGCATACAACACACTACTCCACATATTTGGTAACATCTCTTACCAACTTTGGCCAATGGTAGAACCTTTGCACAAGCTCCAAGGTTTTGTTCATACCAAAATGACCACTTAAAGATCCATTGTTTTTCTCATGTATGAGATTCATTATCATAGAGCCTCTTGGCACACATAACTGGTTACCCCTAAATAATAGTCCATTTTGCAAAGTAAACTCTAAGAACTTTCTATGGAAATGGTTCTAAAAATCAACACACACCTTGTATGCTTCCCCAAAGTCCTCATCTACCTTGTAAAGATCTCTAAAAATATCAATGCCAATGCTATTCAATAGGACTTCTTGGAGTGTCATCAACCTCCTGTTTAGTGCATCTACAACCTTATGGAGCTGCCCTTTCTTGTGCTTTATAGTAAAGGTAAATGCTTGCAAATACTCCATCCATTTCAAATCTGTATTGCTTAGTTTCTCCCGAGTATTGATGTAACTAAGGGCTTGGTTGTCAGTAAACACCACAAACTATTTGGGAAATAGATAATGCCTCCATTTTCTAAGGGAATGAACTAAATCATATAGTTCTAAGTCATCAGAAGAGTATTTCTTCTTAGCCTCATTTAGTTTCTCACTAAAGAAGGCCACTAGCCTGCCTTGTTGACTCAAGACACCCCCTATTGCAATCCCACTTGCATCACATTCAATGGTAAACAATTTATCAAAATTAGGTAATTGTAGGATAGGTTGAGTGGCTAATTGTTTCTTTAACAACTCAAATCTTTTCCTGCTTCTACTGTCCACCTAAACTTAGATTTGACCCTACCCTTGATAGTATCTAATAAAGAAGCACAAATACCACTAAAGTTTTTGATAAACTTGTAAGAATGAATTTAGAATAACTGAGAGGGGGGGTGAATCAGTTATACTCAGGTCTAGATGTGCCCATTTAAAACTTTATACCAATTTGAACAACTCAGATCTTCCCGGCAGCAATAACATAAAATAACAACATACATATGTAGTTTATTGTTCATATGTAATCAGCGTGTAAAAAATTAATAGTAAAACTCAACGTAAACATTCACACAAGTTGACACCAGAATTTTAACATGGAAACCCAATATGGGAAAAACCACCAATAACATACTATCAACTTTTCACTCTTCTGAAGTGAGCTCTGTTAGGAGCCAACCCTATTAAAGGTTACAAAACACACTGCTAAATGTGACCTGGTTAAAGGATTTAATCACCCTGTCAGGAGTGGCCTTGTTAGAGGACTTAGAACATTCCACCTGAATGTCACCTTGCTAAAGGATTATAACAATGACTGTTAGGTCAACCTGGTTAAAGGATTTTAACTGATACAATGGTTAGAAAGTAATTAGCAAGTGTGATCTGATACATACAACTTACTTTGCAAATCCAAATCCAATACAACTCTAATGCTATTTCACTGAGTGGCCTCCATTCTCTTTTCAATCTTCAGATCTGCATGGAAATCCTTCAAGCAATCACTCATGCAATTCTCTGCTTCTCTGTTCAGCCTTCTCTGCTTAGATCATGCCAATCAGTCAATTAACTATGCAATCCTCTTACATACTCTTCATACATAGAATTCTCTTGAATAACCTCTTGAGGTTATCTTATACCTCTTCGTCTAGGTCAGATGCATCTTTTTCTGCTTAATTGAGATAGTAGATCTTAGGTTAGGTCAGATCCAATGGATATTTCCATCTTTACATTTAATTTCCTTCTCCAAAGAAATCACAAATTAAATCTTTGATCCATGCATTAATTATGGTTACTCGTGCATTTACATAGTGTGGATCAATCATGCTTATCCTTAATTAACTTTACATATCCCAATAAAATCAATTATGTCAGCCAGAGATCTCAAATCTCAACAATTACCAAAATACTGCTGCTCGGCCAACACTGTGTTCCTTGACAATTTACTGGCACTCGGTCATCACTGACTTCACTCAGCATATACTGGCACTCGACACAAACTGTTCTCAGTAAACTGTCATCAAAAGATAAACAACTCATTACTTTGCCAATGTGCCAACTAATCAAGTACCCTTGTGATTTCTCATAACTCAACCATTCCACTTGGTCTTCTTTTTAAATCTCCTTCATCAATTAATAGATATGGTACTCAAACAGATAGCAATAGTCTCACCAGTTAAGGTTTGACATCAATGAAAAAATAGCAATTATTTCCATTGTAGCTTTCCAACAATATTTCCAACAATCTCCCTCTTTGGCATTGATGGCAACACTAAATAATAAAATAATAACCATAGTTACCATACAATCCTAAAAGTCTGCCTGTGTTCCTTGATATGAACAAATTTTTTATTAATGTCTTTAGCTTCATTCTGATTCTCATTTGGTAAAAAAAAATTCTCCCTCTATTTCTGTTAATCTGTAGACTTCCTCTTTCATTAATCTCTTCCTTCTCTAAGTAGTAAATTCTCCCTCTTTCAGTAAACTTCTCCCTCTTTGACAATAATGCCAAAGATGGTGACATCTTCATTATGCAGATTATTTTGTTCTAAACTCTGTATCATGTTGTTCCTGTCATCTTGCCTATGACTGATCCTCTTTTCTGTCTTTGTCTATCTTTCACATCTTTAGGAAGCATCCTAAAGTGTGACTGCATGTGCATCAATGTGTCAAATATTCTGAATATAACATTTGATGCAACAATGTTATTCTGAACTAATTAGCCTCAGTTAGGGGAATCACCCCTAATTTACCTCACAGATATTCATGAGCATCCTTGGGTAGTGCCTTTGTAAATATGTCTGCTAACTGTTCTTTAGTATTCACATATTCCAGTCTCACTTCCTTCTTTTGAACTAGCTCCCTCAAGTACTGATACTTGATAGCTATATGCTTTGTCTTAGAGTGAATTATAAGATTCTTAAAAATATTAATGGCACTCGTGTTATCACAATATATGACAATTGGTTCTGTGATCTCTTCTTTCATACCTTTTAGTAGTATCTTCAACCAAATAATATTAGAACAATTAACTACTGTTGCTACATACTCGGCTTCAGCTGTAGATTGTGAGGTGCAATTATGTTTCTTGCTTGTCCATGAAACTAATCTTTTTCCCAGAAGAAATGATCCTCTTGTGGTACTTTTCCTGTCATCCATATTTCCAGCCCAATCAGAATTAGTATAAACTCTGAGCTCAAACTTATCATTCTTTTTTTTATATAGACCAAATTCATCTGTTCCTTTCAAATATCTTAGAATCCTTTTTACTTCCATCATATGTGTTTCCTTTGGATTGGTAGAAAATCTTGCAACAATACCAACAACTAGTGCAATACCAGGTCTACTATGTTCAACATATTGTAGCTTTCCAATCATTGATCTGTAAAGGGTTTGATTCACTTCTTTTGTATCATCATTCTTTGTCAACTTCTGTCTAGTAGCCATGGGTGTACTCACTAGTTTTGAATCTTCCATTCCAAAAAAATTTAGTATCTCTTTGACATATTTCGATTGAGTAATATAGATACCATTCTTCATCTGATATATTTGTAAGCCAACAAATTTTTTTATCTCACCAAACATAGACATCTCAAATTCAGTTTGCATTTCATTTGCAAATGCTTGGCATAACACATCTTGTCCACAAAAGATAATGTTATCAACAAAAATTTCAGCCAATAAAGTACCTTTACTTTGCTTTGTCTTCAAATACAGGTTGTTGTTGTCATTTTTTCTTGCGAATCCAATCTTCATCAGATAATTGTGCAATCTCTCATACCATGCTCTTGGTGCTTGCTTCAATCCATATAGCGCTTTGTGTAATCTGCAAACCATATTCCTCTTGCTTGGGTCTAAAAATCCATCAGCTTGTTCAATATATACTTCTTCTTCTAATATTCTATTTATAAATGCTAACTTCACATCCATCTGATAGAGTTTAAAACCTCTATAGGTTGCATATGCAAGTAAGGTTCTTACTCCTTCCAATATTGCAACTGGGGCGAATGTTTCTCCATAATAAATTCCTTCCTCTTGTGCATAACCCTTGCATACTGTATGCACCCTAAAATGGTCGCCTAGACTAGGGGTCCCATTTATCATTTTATCATTTTATCAATTTCCTGAATCAATACTTTTCAAATCAATTCCCTTGATCAAATCGTAATTAATTCAATTATTTCAATATGTCCTAAGGTTTGATCATTTTTATTTAATTAAAAGATTCAATATCCCTTTTAATTAAATAAAATTCATCTTATTTAATTAAAATAAATTCCTCCCATTTAATTAAATAAAATTCTTATAATTTATTTAATTAAAAGAAAACCCCCCTTTTTATTAAATAAATAAAAATCCCTACTTAAAGCTCTTCTTTTGATGAAAAAGGAAATAAATTAAATATAAATTAAATAAAAATCTCTTTTTCTTCACATCTTTCTAAGTGGTGGGCTTTTTTCTTTTAATGAGCACATGGATCAACTAAGATTTAATCTCCACCGTTGCTCATTTCTTTTTGCCTCTGAATCTTAACCGTTCACTTTTCTTTATAAGGAAACCTCTCCTTCTCATTCTCATATAGAATTTTTATGTATTGTTATGTTGCAGGTTTGGAGAGCAATTTTGGAGGAGAATTTGAGCACTTTGGCTTGGATATTGCAATTTCTCTCTTCTTGTCTTCTTCTTCTTCTTGTATCCATGGCTATTCATGTAGATTAGATTCATATTAGATTAAATTCATATTTTCTTTCATAGATTAAGCTTGCATATTTCCTTTCATAGATTAATCTTGCATTGTTATCATTTAGACTAATTTCCTTCCTTGCATTGTTATCATATAGAATAGATTTTATTTTCATGCATTGAATCTCTCATTTCATGGTGTACTTTCATAGGCACAACTAGGTCAATCTGAGGGCCTTCATCACACACCTTTGCACTCCATGACAAGAGAGCTATGAGTTGATATTTGATGACTCATTCTTGAGCAACCTTGGATGGAATGACCCATACAAGTGTGACACATTTTTAGCACACATTTTCAGTACCTATCAAACTTCAATCCTTGATTCAAATTTATAAATCCTATCATTTGCTTCGGTTGGGGCAACCTTGCTTGAGATTCTTAGCTCAGACATGTCAATTACTTATTTACAACGGTGTTGACCTTGTCTTTTTTGCAATCAATTTATCTTTGTTCTGATGTCAATTACTTATTTACAATGGTGTTGATGTCTGTGTTGTTTTTTGATCCCAAATCGATCTCACACTTCAACTGCATTCTTTGACTACATGTGTTCCCAGAATGATCACACATTAGTCAAAGAGAGGCAAATGTATGCACCCTAAAATGGCCGCCTAGACTATGAGCCCCATTTATCATTTTATCAATTTCCTAAATCAATGCTTTTCAAATCAATTTCCTTGATCAAATTGTAATTAATTCAATTATTTTAATATTTCCTAAGGTTTGATCATTTTTTTTAATTAAAAGATTTAATCTCCCTTTTAATTAAATAAAATTCATCTTATTTAATTAAAATAAATTCCTCCCATTTAATTAAATAAAATTCTTCTAATTTATTTAATTAAAAGAAAACCCCCCTTTTAATTAAATAAATAAAAATCCTCATTTAAAGCTCTTCTTTTGATGAAAAAGGAAATAAATTAAATAAAAATCTCTTTTTTTTCACATCTTTCTAAGTGGTGGGCTTTTTGTTTTTAATGAGCACATGGATCAACCAAGATTTAATCTCCACCGTTGCTCATTTCTTTTTGCCTCTTAATCTCAACCATTCACTTTTCTTTATAAGGAAACCTCTCCTCATTCTTATATAGAATTTTTATGTATTGTTATGTTGCGGGTTTGGAGAGCAATTTTGGAGGAGAATTTGAGCACTTTGGCTTGGATATTGTAACTTCTCTCTTCTTTTCTTCTTCTTCTTGCATCTATGACTAGTCATGTCGATTAGATTCATATTAGATTAAATTCATATTTTCTTCCATAGATTAAGTTTGCATATTTCCTTTCATAGATTAATCTTGCATTGTTATCATTTAGACTAATTTCCTTTCTTGCATTGTTATCATATAGAATAGATTTTATTTTCATGCATTGAATCTCTCATTTCATGGTGTACTTGTATAGGCACAACTAGGTCAATTTGAGGGCCTTCATCACACTCCTTTGCACTCCATGACTAGAGAGCTATAAGTCAATATTTGATGCCTCATTCTTGAGAAACCTTGGATGCAATGACCCATAGAAGTGTGACACATTTTTAGCACACACATACAAGTCTAGCTTTGTTTCTTGTTACCTCTCCGTGTTCATTCAACTTATTTTTGAATACCCACTTAGTACCAATTATGTTTTTATCACTAGGCCTAGGTACAAGTGTCCAAGACTTATTCTTCTCAATCTGTTCAGTTTCTTCACTCATGGCTTGTATCTAGTCTTCATTGTCTAAAGCATCTTTTACTATTTTAGGCTCAAAATCACATAATAAGCATGTATCTTCTCTCAACTTGCTTCTTGTCATATTTGCATAATCCTTCGATCCTATGATTTGATCAGGTTTATGGTTCCTCCTTACATACTTCGCTAGAGTAGGCTCTTTTTCTTCTTCAGTTTGATCATTCATGTCCAATTCAGGTTGATTTTGCGACTCAGCATCTCCATCAGTTAGCTCAACAATTACCTCTTGTTGCCCGACAATCTCATTCTATGACTCATCAGGTGCTAGTTGTTTCTCGGCAAATTCATTATCTATTTCTGTTAATGTATTAGAATCTTCCTCATCCATATAGAAAAATGATTTGTAACTCTCAGGTTCCTGTGTACTTCTACCTTCATTTCTTTCTGCATACTCATCAATTCTAACATTTGCACTTTCCATAATTTTTTTAGTGTTAAAATTCAAACACTTATATGCCTTACTCTTCGTTGAATAACCAATAAATATGCCTTCCTCACCTTTAGCTTCAAGTTTCCCATTTCTGTTATCCTTCAGTATGAAACATTTTCTTCCAAAAACTTTGAAATATTTTACATTACGTGCATATCCATACCATAGCTCATAAGGTGTATTATTAGTACCTTTCTTGACTTGTACTCTGTTCAGGGTATAGACTGTTGTACTTACAGCTTCTCTCTAATATTTTTGGACAACATTTTTCTCCATCATTAGTGTTCTGGAACAATCCATGATAGATATGTTTCTTCTCTCAGCAATACCATTCTTTGGTGGTGTCCTAGGTGTGTACATCTGTCTTTTTATCCCTCAGTCATTGCAGAACTTGTTAAAGTCATTAGAAATAAAAACTTGGACACTTATTACCATAGACATAATAGGTACAAGTGTCCAAGTCTTATTCTTCTCAATCTGTTCAGTCCTAGGTACATTTTAGATTTTTACCTGTCTCCTTTTCAACTTTTGCCAAGTACCATTTAACTAACTAGAATGCATCGGATTTTTCTTTAAGAAACATAGAAGTCATCATTCTTGAGTAATCATCAACAAATAAAATAAAATATTTGTCTCCATAGTAAATTTTCTCTCCAATGGGTCCACAAAGGTCAGTATGAACTAATTCCAGTATTTCCTCAGAAGTATGAGTTTTTCTCTTGAAACTAGACTTAGTCATCTTTCCCAATTGACATTGCTTACACATTGCATCTTCAGGTTTCTTTAACTTAGGTAGCCCTCTAACCTTTTTCAATTTGCTTATGCTTACCAAGTTATCAAATTTTACATGACACAACCTTTTATGACATAACCAAACATCATTATATTGTGTAAACAAGCATGTCTCATCAGCTAAATCTAGATAGAACAAGTTACCTTTAGTCTGCTCACCACCTCCAACTAGTTCTCCATTGGCATCATAGATATTTTCTTTCCTATGATGGAGCTCAACTCTATAACCAGAAGTATTCAGCTATGAAACACTCAATAAATTATATTTAAGATCATCAACCCAATATACATTATCACATATGATCTTGTCAGTCAAGTTAATTACTCCTTTCCCTTTAACAAGACATGGTGCGTCATTACCAAATTTAACATAATCGCCACTACACTGATCTAGTGTCTCAAATTTATCTTTATCACCAGTCATGTGATGTGAACAACCACTTTAAATAATCCAATGGTAACCTTTACTCATATAAGAAATTACTGCAGTTTTCTCATCATCATCAGAGTCATCTTTCACAAAAACATACAGAACTTCTATATCATTTTCATCAAAATTGTTAGAATCATTGTCAGAAGCTTCTTCAGCTATATAACAAGATTTCTTACCTTTGTCTTTGTAATCCTTATACCTTTTGAAGTCTCGGTCATCCTTTCTATCTTTGCACTTGTTGTCCCTTCCATCATCTTTGTCATTCTTATCAGGACATCTAGCAGCAATATGACCAACTTTGTTACATAAAAAACATATGATAGGAAGTTTACCTTTGAATTTTTCTTTTCCTCTAGATAGTCTTTTTTCCATGAGTGCTTCAAGTTCTTCCAGATCATCATCTGTGGTGTCACTATCACTATTCACATATTTCTTTCCTTTCTTTGATTTGTTAAGGATCAGCTGGATCTAAATGCAGATTCAATAGCTTGTGGAGTGTAGTTATAAAAATTTGACATCTCAAATGCAGTAAGTCTACCTACCAGACTTTTAAAGTCAAATTATTGTTAGGAGTACATCTTAATTCTTGAATTGCAGAGACTCTAAGAGCATATACAGGAAGAAGATTCCTCAATAACTTGCTCATAATGGTGTTATCATGAATGGTTCCCTTAGCTCCTCTGATAGCATTTACCACTTCCTTTATCCTACCATAATATTGAACTATATTTTCTCCTTCTTGCATTTTCATTTCATCAAACTTACCTCTCAAGCTTTCAGATTTGGCTCTTAGCACATTTTTATATCCTCCATAGATGGTTTCTAGTGTATTCCACATTTGCTTCATAGTTTTGCAATCCTTTATGTCTTCAAACTCATGGTAGTTCAACGATGATGCAATCTCCAACATTGCTTGATTGTGTTCCTGCTTTTCTCTTAACTGTGCAGCTGTGGTAGGTGCAGTGGGGGCTACATAAGCATTTTCAACATAGTGCTTAGTTGAATCACCAATACTAGCCAGATGCAATTTCATCAAACTTTGCCATGCGGGGAAGTTATCTTTGTTCAGCTTTGGTACCTCCTTATACATCTTGATCTTTTGCTCCAAGTACCTTCAAACTATTTTCAAGAGACCTTAGCTCTGATACCAATTGTGATAATGAATTTAGAATAACTGAGAGGGGGGGTGAATCAGTTATCCTCAGGTCTAGATGTGCCCATTTAAAAATTTATACCAATTTGAACAGCTCAGATCTTCCTGGCAGTAATAACATAAAACAACAACATACATATGCAGTTTACTATTCAGATGTAATCAGCATGTAAAAAATTAACAGTAAAACTCAACATAAACATTCACACAAGTTGACACCAAAATTTTAACGTGGAAACCTAATATGGGAAAAACCACCAATAGCATGCTATCAACTTTTCACTCTTCTGAAGTGAACTTTGTTAGGAGAAAACCCTGTTGAAGGTTACAAAACACACTGCTAAATGTAATCTGGTTAAAGGATTTAATCACCCTGTTAGGAGTGACCTTGTTAGAGGACTTAGAACATTCCACCTGAATGTCACCTTGTTAAAGGATTTATACAATGACTATTAGGTCAACCTAGTTAAATTATTTTAACTGATACAGTGGTTAGAAATTAATCAGCGGGTGTGATCTGATACATACAACTTACTTTGCAAATCCAAATCCAATACAGCTCTAATCCTAATGCACTAAGTGGCCTCCATTCTCATTTCAATCTTCAGATCTGCTTGGAAATACTTCAAGCAATCACTCTTGCAGTTCTCTACTTCTCTGTTCAGCCTTCTCTGCTTAGATCATGCCAATCAGTCAATTAACTATGCAATCCTCTTGCATACTCTTCATACATAGAATTCTCTTGAATAAACTCCTGAAGTTATCTTATACCTCTTTTTCTAGGTCAGATACATCTTTTTCCGCTTAATCAAGATCATAGATCTTAGGTTAGGTCAGATCCAACAGATCTTTCCATCTTTACATTTAATTTCCTTCTCCAAAGAAATCACAAATTAAATCTTTGATCCATGCATTAATTATGGTTACCCGTGCATTTACATATTGTGGATCAATCATGCTTATCCTTAATTAAATTTACATATCCCAATAAAATCAATTATGTCAGCCATATATCTCAAATCTCAACAATTACCAAAATATTGTTGCTCAGCCAACACTGAGTTCCTCAACAATTTATTGGTGCTCGGTCATCACTGACTTCATCGAGCATATACTGGCGCTTGGCACAAACTGTTCTCAATAAACTTTAATCGAAAGATAAACAACTCATTACTTTGCCAATGTGCCAACTGATCAAGTAACCTTGTGATTTCTCACAACTCAACCATTCCACTTGGTCTTCTTGTTAATTCTCCTTCATCAATTAATAGATATGGTACTCAAAAAGATAGCAATAGTCTCACCAGTTAAGGTTTGACATCAATGACAAAATAACAATTGTTTCCATTATAGCTTTCCAACAATATTTCCAACAAAACTTTCTATAAAACTGGGATAAGCCATGGAAACTTCTTACCTCAGTGGCTGTGGTAGGTGGTGGCAATTTTAGTATGGCTGCAACTTTCTCTTGGTCCATCTTCAAAGACCCTTTGGACTCTACAAAGCCCAAGTACACTGGTTCTTTCTTGAATAACTCACATTTTTCAAGGTTGATTGTCAGCTTCTCTTCATGCAATCTCTTCAACATTGCTTCTACATGTGTGACATGCTCCTCTTTTGTCTTGCTAAATATCACTGTATCATCAAGATATACAACTACAAGCTTCCCTGTGAAGTCCTTGAGCGCTTCATTCATGAGGCTCATGAATGTGATCAGAGCATTGAGGCTAAATGGCATCACAAGCCATTCATATAGCCCATCTATGTTCTTGAATGTCATTTTCCATTCATCCCTTTCTTTCACCCTGATTTGGTGATACCCACTTTTCAAATCCAACTTGGTAAAGTACATTGCCCCTCTAGGGAAATCCATGAGATCCTCAATCCTAGGTATGGGGAACCTATACCTTATTGTGATTATGTTTATATCCCTTGAATCTGTGCAAAGTCTCCATTTTCCTCCCTTCTTGGATGCCAACAGAACCGAGACTGCACATGAGCTTATACTCTTCTTGATCAAGCCTTAATCCAAGAGTTCTTGTACCTTCCTTTCCACTTCGAGGTTCTAATTAGGGGTTAGCTTATAAGCTGCCTTGTTAGGAAAAGATGCACCAGGGACAAAGTCAATTTGATGGCTTATTACCCTTCTAGGAGGTAAGGTAGTAGGTGTGCCATCACTCACTATGTCTTTATACATCTCAAGAAATGTTTGTATTTTTGATGGCAATGGCTCCTTGACTGGTTTTTCTTCCCCCTTAGGTCTAATCACAATAGCATATCCTTCCTTCTCATCTTTCTTGAGATACCTCACAAACTCCTTTCCACTACACAACATGACATTAGGAGTCTTGGACTGTGGCTCTTCATCTTCTAGCAAAGACTGAATCTTGAAAGTTCTACCTCCTTTCTTGAATGTTATAGAAATCTCCTTTCCATCATATACTGCCCCATTGTCAAATTTCCAAGGCCATCCTAACATCAAATGGAAAGAATCCATTGGTAGGATGTCACACAAGAGTTTATCCTTATACCCTACTATAGAGAATTCCACCCATGTCTTCTCATTCACCAATACACTTTGGCCTTTGTTGAGCCATGTCACCTTATAGGGATTGACATGGGGTATTTTTGTCAACTTGAGCTTGTTGACTGCTTCCTCTGAGATGATATTATTAGTGGAACCAGAGTCCACTATCACCTTAGAAACTTTGCCAAGGATCTTGCATCTTATCCTAAACAAATCCCTCCTATGCTTGGGTTCATCTTTCCTAGGTTTTCTTATCAAAACCCTTCTAAACATTAAGTTCACACCCATCTCTAAATATAGATGGTCAATCCCAGGAGATTTGACACTTGAAGTATCTTCATGGGCATATGCTATTCTTTTATCACTATTTGAGGTAATAGGCTTGTAGAGACATCTATATGTTAGGTGGCCTAGTTGACCATAGTTGTAACACTTTATACTTGCAAAGTATGAGTTACTTCTACCTCCTCTCCCTCTGCTAGGTCCTTGACTACCCCTACCTCTGTTATAGCCTCCTCTTGGATTTCTTTCCCCACTATTCTCTGTTAATTTGTTTTCACCTTGATTTCTCTACTCATTTCCTCTGCCTTGATAGCCTCCTCTTTGACCCCTTTGGTCTCTTCCTCTACCTCTATTATTGAAGTTAGAGTCACCTTTCTTCTTTTTCTTTTCCTCCACTCTGAGGGATAATTGATGACACCTTTGTACTGGAGTTGGTGTCCACAAACTGATTTCTTCTTGGATGTTTCATTTCAAACCACACAAGTACCTTGCTACCTTGATAGACTCTTCTTCTTGTTGCTTGGATCTAAGACACAACCTTTGGAATTCCTCTATATAAGAGGCCACATCTAAATATTTTTGCTTCAAACTCTATCTTTTCCTATGGAGTTGAATCTCATAGTCTTCAGGAAGGTAATTCTATTGGCAAGTTGACTACCTGAGGATGCATGACTCATTTTGTGTTGTCATCATGGCAACAAAGTCATGTTTAGTTTCTGTCATGAAAGACAAAATGACTAAGTAAGGAAAATAGGGAAGACAAAGATACTTAGTGATCAACACATATGTGCATGTGTGAGAGATTGATTTAGATTATGCACATTCATATATAAGTTGTATGACATGTGTACATGCTACATCTAGACACACATAGTACAGAACTACAATATGGCAAAGTTACAAGCAAATCAATAGACCAGCAATCCAGAAGACAAAGCATGGAAGCCGACTAAGTGCTTTGATCAGTGTGTGTTATTTTATAATGTAATAGTTAAGCACCTTTGGTTATATGATTGTAATGATGTATTTAACATTGTAGTAAACACGCTTGAGCCAACTTGTTCAGAAGCATTGTATATTTTGTTTTAGGGCCGACTAGTGTTTTGTTTTGGGTTGCGCCTATTCAGATTTGAATATATAAGTATGTAATGTAAAGATATGATAGAAATGTTGATTATTATGTAAGGGGAAGATACAGAGGGACAGTACTATGAAGTTAGTATATGATATAGCCCTTTGAGAGAGTAAGAGCATTCGTGCATACATGGAACTGATCAGACAATAGTGTCATCATAGTAGTTCATTTTGATATAGTGCATATCATCTTTCGGAAGGTTGTAGCCTTCATCTTATTGAGCAGTGAGCCTAGGTAGTGAGCCATATACCTTTAACAAGGTTTTATAAAAGACTCCTAACAGGGTCCGACCTTTAACAAGGTCATTGTACTCATATTGTAAAGACTGCTTCTAAAAGGGCAAAGGAACTCTCACAAGTTCATTATACTTAGTACAATATTTGTGGGTACTAATTCCCATTGGGGTTTTCCTCTGATCAAGGTTTCCCCGTAATCATATCATGTGTTATGATTTGGTATGTTAAGCTTCATTCTATGTATGTTTGATTTATGTTTAAGTTGTTGAAAAGTAATTAATAGACAAACACTGATTCACCCCCCCCCCTTTCAGTGTTTCTAACAATTGGTATCAGAGCTCTGGTCCTCAGCAAATAAGTTTAACCACTTGAGGAGATCATGGACTCAGAAGAAGCAAAACACTTAAAAAAGAATCTTGAAGTAGCTCTTGAAGATCTTGATATATTTGAAAAAGAAAATGAAGAACTTAGACTAAAAGTTGATGGATCACAAATGCTTATTAAGAAACTAAGAAAAAATTTGAAAGATTGTTCTACAAGTGACTTAGGGAAAATGATCAAAAAGCTCAATGAAGAGAATATGTCTCTGAAAGATAAAGTTGAGAATCTGGATGTAAAACTCACAGACAGCCAAATTTCTATTGAAGAAAAGATCAAAGAAAGCAAGAAACTAGATGATGAAATTTTAAAAGCAAACATGAAAGTTTTGGAATTGGAAAACATAAAAAATAAGTTGGAATCTGAATTTACAGAATCAAAGGATAAGATTGATAAACTTCACACAAGTTCTGATTCACTTCAATCTCAGCTCAATACACAAAAGAAAAAAGGTGACACTACTGGTCTTGGATTCAATATAACACAAACCAAAGTCAATTCATTACAAGAAAGAGAGAAACCTCATGAAGCACTTTCAGAAGCAAGGAAAGTTGAAAATGTTAAAGAGATTAAAGCAAATCTACCAAAAAGGGAAATCAAGCAAGTTAATAGAACTTGTTATGCATGCAACAAACATGGTCATTTGACAAGAGATTGCAAAAAGGTAAGACCCTTCAATGGTTATTGTTTCTCTTGTAATAAATTTGGTCATAGGGCTATACATTGCAGAACTCAGTCACAGCTGAATCAAAGAAGAATGAATCAAAACAATCAGAGAAATCAACCTCAAAGGAATTTATAGAATACTACATGTCAGATATGTAACTACAATGGACACATAGCAAAGCAATGTAGCATGAGGAACAAAAGCATCAAACCTCCTATCATTTGTCACACATGTGGAAAGGTAGGACACATCTCAAAGTTTTGTAGATCCAAAACTTAGAAGCAAGATGAACCTAAGAAATAACTATTTGAAGAGAAAGGAGAAGTTAAGTTTGTTCAAGAAAATGAAGATTCAAGCAAAATTTGGGTTGAAGTAAAGAAGTACAATGATGTTGAAAAATTAGTTGATGCATCCACAGTGGACGCACCCTCTAATTTTGCTTAAATAGACCTTCTTGGTCTTAGGGGGAGCTATTCTAGCTCAGGACCCCTACGCGGTTGGTATACTCACCTCTGAGTATGAGCCTATGAAATCATGGTTACAAGAACATTATATTGCTATGTCCATTCACGCATTGTCTAAAATGCATTAGGATCAAAGTTTCAAAATATCTGGGTAATTTGCGTACGGTTGCAAACATTAAATGCGGTAGATTGTGTAAAAAGAAAGAAAGTATTTGATCATCTACACACTTTCATTCAAAGAGCACAAAATTTGGAGAGCATTGGAGCACTAGACATCAAGGCATGAAGGAATAACAAATTTATCCGTTGAGCGAATGGATAAGAAGTTTGGAACGGAACCCTAGCAGTTGTGCCGTTTCAAAATTTCGTGAAACCCTACTTAAGAAAATTCCAAGTAAGTATGGTGACTCCAATTATGTTTGATATAGCAGAGAGGAAAATATTTGTATTCAAGAAACATCCATTCAAATCCATACTGGATGATGTGGAAGGGGCTTTCTCCAAAACCCCGCTAGGTGTTGTTCACGTGGAAGATATCCATGCGTATATTTACTATAAGAAGGAAATAGTAGGAGATGTCAAAATAGCTACTCACATGGCATCCATGATGAAACCTGACTACACATTCAAAGATGAATTCACACACTTGATTGATAACCCTATCTTCGAGTATTCTAATGCGCATGATTTTGATGAGCCTGAATGGGTAAAGATTTTGTTGAGCAGAATACATGACGATCTTTACTGGATTGGTGAGGTCCCTATGCATATCAGCGCAGACCTAATTCATGAATTAACTGGACTTCCCAATACTGGACCACTCTTTCCCACTAGCAAGGATGTTAAAAAGAAGATTGAACAAGTTTGTCTATCCAGAAGTGACAAGCGCAGAATGACAGTTGACCCTATCAAAGAAGATGACATAAAACTCTTAATAATGATACTTGGGTATAAGTTTCAGTAAGCAAGCAGATTGAACAATGTCTCTACAGCAACAGTCCTAGCAGCTATCAGAATGGTGAAGGAGAACACTCAATACAACTTATGTGAGATCTTGTGCGGTCAATTGATTGACAACATCCGAATCATCAAACATGACAGGAGCAATACATTCAGGTTTGGATCTTTGATCATCTACTTGTATTTCCATATAGTTGGAAAGGTTGCAAACCTTTACCTAGATAGGAGCAAACCCACAATGTCTCAGATATCACTCAAGGTCATATTAGAGAGCAGTACAAGGGATGCCATGGATATGGATATAAAGATATTCAGGATCAAAATGCAGAATAGGTATAGATTATCTGAGAAAATAGTTGACAAATACAAGGATACCATATGTTTCATGGTAGAAACAGATTGCACATGCATGGAGGCAGTTGAACCTAGAACCAAATGGATTCATCCTCTTGGTTATGAAGTAGAAGAACTTGTGCTAGAAGGATATGCGCAAGTTCCATTGTCAGCACCCAAAGATCCTAATGAACCTAGGTGGGGCACTTATAGAGAGAAGACCAATGAAGAGGATACTATCTTGCATAGTGCTGATAATAAAAGGAAAGAATCCAGAATTACATCCAACATACTGAAAGTTCATGGAGTCACCCAAGAAGATCTTGACAAAGCCAGAGATGCCAAGATAGTAAAAGAACTTGAGAAAGCTGAACGGATCTAGAAGAAGAAGAAACTAGAGAGAACCTCTACACCCTCTACCACCATTGAATTAGATTCATCTCCACTGTCTACACCAAGCAAGAAGACTAGAGGAAGAAAACAGACACCCACAAATCACCCATCCTCAAGGAACACTCGGAGCAAAGCAAAGAATACTCAAGATCCTCCTGAGGTAGGATTTAGAACTAATCTAAATATTTTGAGGAATAGGATTGCTAATGAAGGTAGATTAGATACACTATCTAAAGTCTATGACAAGTATCAAGAAATTGATAAAACTAAGATACACTCTATGATCATATCTCATATGATCAAGTTCAAGAAGATAGTTCTTGAACTCAAGACAGTGATATCGAATTAGTTATGGAACTTGTTGGAGATCATGAAAAGACATGCAATTGGAGAAGATATGAGGATAAGAGAAGAAACATTGGATACTCTTCTTCCTGTATGCTCGCATGATGAGAAGGCTATATTGTTAGATCTGGTGAAGCCTCATCTCCGAACTAAGACAAGGACCCTACAAATTATGAACAAGGAGTATGAACAGATAGGTAAGGAGACTGAAAAGGAATTTGCACAAGTCTTTATGGACAGACACATGTAGCCACCAACAGCACCTACATCAAAAGTTACTCCAGCTCCTCCCAAATAGGCTACAAAACCAGTGATTCAGATTGCACCTATGACAGGTCCATAGGCCTCAGTGCCCATAGTGACAATAACTTCTGATACAAATAAAGATTCGGAAGACACTGTAGTAGTTGACAATGTCAAGATATCCATGACTGCATCTGAAAAAGATATTGACAAAGTTTATAAGGCATTTGTAAGCACTGAAGAAATGTGCACTGATGATACCGTTGCACAACAAGATGAAGTTCCCATCAATGATCAAGTTGACATAAATGAAGATGCTCAAGATGATATTCAAGGTGACAAGACGCTGATAAAAGAGAAACCAATGAAGGTTGAATGCGTGGATACCAGTTAGAACACTATATTCTCACCATCCACTCAACCATCTACCTCATTGTTGTCAAGGTTAACTCCTGATTCAGAAAGTTTGGATGCATGGGGAGAAGAAGACCTAA
>MU228511.1:935661-948249 GCA_018584345.1 Thuja plicata
CCACCTTGAGCTTTTGTGCTTCAGTTACTCCTTCACACTCAAAATGGTTCTCCATTCCTTCAATCCAATCCATCACTGCTTCAATATCCATCTTTCCACTAAACAGTGGTATACCCTCCAATGCCTTTCCTGCTAGGGATTTTATGGCTTTTAGGAAGGGCTCTTTGTTCAAGACAGAGTTTGGTTTAGGGATAAGGTCTTCTTCAACAACCTTCTTACCCCTATCACTACTTTCCACTTCCTTGTTTCTAGCTACTACATTTACAACTTCTTCTAGCCTCATTTTCATACCTTCTAAGGCTTCTTCAAGGAGTCTATTTTTCTCCTTTTACTCATCCACCTATTTATCTAGCTCTTCATTTGTAACCATGATTGACTCTCCTACTGATTCACCAGTAGCTATAGACATGCACTAATTTCCCAAGTCTTTAACTTGCGTTGATACCACTCTAATGTAGCACAAGTCTTTCTCTACCCTATCCCCTTCTAGGGTATCCTTAGGTCACTTATCTGACCTAGTAGGGTTATAAGCTAACCCTACTCTCCTTAGGATTTTTTTTTCAAGATCCTACTCCCTTCAACTTTTAAACACCACTCAAGTAGAACCACAACTCTTCAAAACACCATCGAGGCTCTCAATAGCCCTTCTTGCTCTATCTTCACAAACTTCACAAACTAACCCAAGATGATCAGAAACCACTCCATACAGAGAAATATGCCTTTTAGGATGTTACTAAGATCCTTTTCAATGCCTACAAACACATTTTGCACTGGAACCCTAATCGAGTTCCAATAAACACAACAATTGCTTCCCAAATAGGGCTACAAGAAATTAGGCCTAATTAGGCTCTTTTTCTACAATAAATCAGAAAACTTCTTAACAAGTTGGAAAAAAAACATTGGATCCTAATACCCTTTATCAAGACACTAAATATTTTCTAGGTCTTATGATTCCAAATTGTCTGCACAACCCTTCCTACAAACAAGCCTAAAATTTAGGGTTTTAGGGCTTTCAAAGCCCGTCTGACAGAATCCTTGTTTTTACCATCAAAAATTATGCACTAGCACTTCCCATTGAATTTTTGACTTCAAGAAACATAACCCTACCTCTCTCCAAGTTATTATTGAAGCTACCAATGCTTTCAATCTTCCTTATCAGCTCTGCAATGCATTGTGAACCATAGTCATGCAACACTGGCCCGCCTAAGGAATCACATTAAAAATAGATCCCATGATTTCCAAGGCCCCTCCTTCACTGTACAATGTGTACATGGAGTCTCCTCCCTAATCCCAAAGGCCCATACATATTCCATAGTGGGAAGAGGATCTATGACTCCATCTTTACCAACTGCTTGGTTCAAACCAGCGAATGGACATAAAAATAATAATTTACAATACTAACTAAATGCTCACAAAAATAAAAAAACCAACACCACACAAAATCTTAAAATAAACTACACTTCCATGGAATACAGTATTCAATTCAATCTATTAAACCACTATTTTCTCATAAAAACACTAAATGTGATTATTTTTGCTATTATCCAATCTGTACACACACTTAAAACATTAAGCCAACCCTTCACAAAGGTTTAGGATGGCCTTAAGTAGTTGACCAAAACCCAAAAACAATGGTTTCAGATAGTTATGAAACCAATTTCTCTAAGTTTCAATTATGCAAAAAATGTTGTCAATGACAACTTTTACATCTTTTTGGATTTGCTATCCAAACTTGGTCAAAAGTGCACAAATCTTACCCAAATGCCTATATAAGGTGTTATAACATAAAATAGGACCTCAAATCCCTTTCTTGTTTATTTTTACATGAAAATGCATAAAACACCCTAATTTACCTAATGTGGACCATCCTACAAAATAAGGTCACTAAGAACCTATTAAGGCCTCCTAAACTCACACACTTCACACTAGGACTTGTTTAGTTCCCTTACTTTACTAGTGGTTTGGCTAGAACCACTACAGGCCAAAACTAAAATACAAGCCCTAGGTTCCTTCCTTGCCCTACCTAGGTGCTTCTGCACCACTGATGGTGGTGAAAAAGGATCTTTATCATATTTATGAGCCAATACATCACTAGGCTCGAGGGTGTCATCTGGAAGGGACAAACCTTCCTCAGAAACAACATCTTCTTCTTTATTTGTATCCTTACTAGCTAGAGACATGGATAGAGACAATCATATAATATTTTAAGACAAACTTGGCCAACTTGTATCACCACTAGTGTTTAGCCAACCAGTGCCACCACTAGTCGAGGCACCTACACCTCTCATGTTCTACCTAGAAGTAGAGCCACTACGTAGTAGAGAGGTGAAGCATCAGTGTTTAAAGTCTCTTATGTTGGAATACTAGTGGCAAGGGGCTTGGGAACATGGAGTGTGATCAGAGAAGTGTGTGAAGGAGTTGTGGATGTGGAACCTACCATGGGGTGGAGACCAATTATTGTAAGCAGAAGGGGCTGGTGACACTCTAGCGACCATACATGGATGCATTTCCCCAACGGTGCAAAAGCTCCTACAAGTGGGCCACCTTAAGTGTAACTTTATTGACTGGCACTTGGATACAAAGCATCACATTTTTACATATACAAGATTTAGTGAAGATAGATACATGAATATCAAGAGACCTATGAGAAAAAATAGAAGCATACTTACCTTTCCATAAAGTGAATAATATTTACACCATGAAAGAATTCCATATTTGCATGTACTTGAAGGGAAGTTGGGGGAATCCTCAACAAAATCATATTTTCAAAAAAAGGCTTAGATCATGAATCCATGTCCATAATTGTTGGGATATTTTGCAATACCAAAAGAGATGTATGAAAGTCTTAATTTGTCCACAAAATGGATAGAAGGGGTCTGGCACACCCATATGTTGTAGATAAGAGCCCAACGACAAGCCTTGGAAAATAATACACCAAGAAAAATGAGCTAGCTTAGGCTCAAAAATAACAATCCATAGAGTGAAACTTGTAATGCCATGAAAATTGAGAGGATTTTAATGCCACTTGAGATTCAAGGTTAGAACCAAAGGAAAATGCAGAACAATCCAATGATATCCCAACCTGGGCTCAAGTATTTGTAAAAGGAGGCACTAGTACATTTTAGTCCCTTTTTCAACAGCTATGTGTCACACTTCCGAAACTACCCCGTCAATCAAGTGACACAGACTGGTGTTGCAGTTTTGATGTCAAAATCACCGATGGCTGGTATGTCTGTCATTATTGCAATGGTCCTGACCGTCGCAATATGCACTAGCTAAGATGGTTAACATTTCATGCTAAGATGGTTAACATTTCATCATTACACATTATGGGTGTCACAATTATGATGGGTATGCAGCATATAGGTTGTGCATGTGAAATCCAGCTGTCAGAATATTCTAACATCTGGACATCGCATTTAGTTCTTTGGCATCGGTTGTTCTTTGAATACTGTCGCAATTGAGACAATATTCACCGTCGCAATATGTGAACCGCCTCACAATAGGTGCTTAGTAATCATGCCCAAGGCCTCTCTTAGGAATAGTTTATTCAATACAAGGATCACTTCTCCCACCATGAGGTGCATTTAGTTTTTCAAACCAGGGACATATACTTGAAATAGTATGCCATATTATGTGCACTAAGTCCCTTAAAGAGTCATTCTACCTATGCTGAAGGAAAATAAAATGCATGAAAGGAATCTATACTAGAGCTGGAGGAAAGGAAACACACGTACTCCTTACTGAGATCAATGCTACAAATTTCATCCTCTATTTAATCCTATTCTTTCAAACTAGAGCATTCACTAAAACTATCCTTGTAGGTGCTGCAGGAACATTCACAAAGTACAATGCTGCAGGAAGAAATTGTAATCTTCTATCTAGAATACTAGAAATTTTGAAAGTAAATCTAATCTAATCTACTCTAATCCACCTCCCAAGTGGGCCACCTTGGTTGGCTTCTACTAATCTATTAACAAAAGAGATAAACCAAAAGTCACTTCATTATATTTCAAGAATTGATTACATAAAAATGATACATAAAACTGGAAATGAACTTGTTGTGCAAGATGCAATAGAACAATGTATTCCAAAACCTCTGAACTTAAAAACTAATAGTCCCATCCCTATAAATAGAGGATCAACTCATTATTCTAAAATAGAAAAGGAAAAATCTAACTAAAACCACGCCAAAGAGGAAAAACAGGAAACATAATAGCCCACAACATATGCAGTGAAGTCTGGGTGACCAAGTCAACATGCTGGGAGCGTGAAGGGAATATAGCAGCGCTACATCCTACATTTCTGGAATAGTGGCTCCTTATTTGTAGAAGCTGTGTCTTATTATGCCATGATGGTTATCCATTCCCAGTTGGTCTTCAACACCCTCTTTGAATGTTGTTGACCACTCTCAAGCGACTCCTACTTCCTAGCAGGTTAGTTATCATGCAAAGATATTCACACAAGTAAACTTAATCAAATTGATCCAGATATTAGAACACACATTCTAATTGTTATATGAAATAATGAAATATATATATATATATATACTATTAGAAAAACATGACATATCTATTCTACCCATGGGTTTAGTGGTTATAACTGTACTTTGACATAATTTGAACTGATTATATGTCCACAAATGTTTTGGTAATACTTAAAAATAGAGTATAAAGATTAATATAATAGAGATAGTAAATGGTCTCATCATTTTCCCCCTGGTAAGGTGAATGCTTGTCCTCAAGCATTGCATCTGTGGGTAGTTACCCTGAAATGACCAACCTCTATCCTCCCTTGCCTCTGGCTCTTGAAAGTGTAATACAACCCCCTTGTTTTCTCCAAGACATCCACCCTGTGATCCTCCTATAGTCGGTCAAGCCTGTCAGTGTTGATCTCATACAAGGGCAAAAGGAGCATTTGTGGTTGCATGGTGAGTGGACACCGGAGTTCCTACCTAATTTTCCTACCCACCTACATGTATTTCGATGCTCTATGAATAGCTTCTTGGAGTTTGATAGGAATGTGTGGTTCTGACTTCTTAAATGCTTCAGGTAACCTACTCCATCTGCTTCTGGCACCAGTTAGGGATCTCTAAAAGACAAAGTAAGACATGTTGTCATACTCTACATAGACCTCTGTTCTGATCCCAAAATTTTTATCTCTTGTTTCCTCCTTAATTTTTCCATAGGTCAAATTGAGCCAATCTCTAAGGAGTATATTTGGCTTGCTACTCTCTACCCTTAATGGCAATGGTTCTATTTTCTCTTGTTCCCTGTAATTTTCTAGTTGTCTGTCATAATTGGCCTCATTGTGCATCCAAGACATTAATTCCCTTAGGTGTACATCACCTATGTAAAGTAGAGGGTTCCACTCAGTCTCTGTTGGAATAATGAAGTTATGTATGTACAGTTCACAAAATAAATTTTGCTGCCATGAGGGAAGGGTCTGGTATAGGCCATAAAATTCTTGAGCTAACTTGAACTCAGAGTCTATATCTTTAATGGTCAACATTAGTTGGAACAAGAAGAACTATTCTATCAAATAGATGGCGTAAACCCTAGGGGGTGGCCTACATGTAATTATTTGATCTACCAATTTAAGGGCATGATCCATCTTTTTTTTCTTTTTTTCCAATTGCTCTTTCAACTCTACAATATCCTCCCCTTGCTCTATTATTACTTTCTTCATTTTCTTCTTCTCTTCTCCCCATAAATTTGTTGTTAAAAAATACTTATTATGCAATCTAAAGAGAAGTGTCTGCAAGGTGATTGGGCCCCAATATTCTTCCTGGTTACTTTGCCTCCTCTATTCCTTCCATGACTGCTCTAATAAACTTTTTAACCAAGTTCTTTTATATGGAACTATGACAGTCTCTGAGTGGGATTACTGATGGGTTACTGAGGCACTCTCCTCATTACTATTTGGGATATCCTGATGGATTTATTGGGGACTATTTTGGTAAACATTAGGTTTAGCTTCATAAGTATTTGTTGAATTTGGAGGAAATTCTGGAATTGTAGACTGATTTGGGGAATCATCCAGGAATAATTTGTACATCGGGATATTCATCAGATTGCAAAGGGGAAGCGGGTTGGATTTTTGAGGATACTCTAGGGAGATATCCTCTCATTCTAGGGCTTCATCATATAGGGGTTTCTTCAATCTCTACATCCTTTTTCTTAATAACCTTCTTCGGCTTCTCTGTTGCAGGAACTGACTTCCTTTTCTTCCCCTTTGAGGTTGTAGGGTTTTGTGGCTTGGCTGTAGGAACGAAAGTTTCTCCCTCTAATTTCAATTTTCCTTTTGTTCAGGTAGAATTAGGTACATTTTTCTCATGAGAAGGTAAAGGCATACTTTCTTGTAGATTTCCAATTTCTTCCCCCTGGGTATCTTGCTCGACGGCTGGGTCAATTGGTATTGCATAATCATGACCAGATTGTACATTAGGGTTAACCTATGGTTGTAGGGTTTTATGTTGGACAAATTTTGACCATGCCATGGGAGAGGAATCCCTAAGAGATATTTCTATTAACAATTTAATTAGGGCATGGTGGGTGAAAGAATTGACATTTCCTTTTTGGGTCTCCTCAACACTGATGCATATCATATTATACAAGAAATTGGGGACATTCATTGGAAGATTATGCCTTACATAACTCAATAATTTAAAATGATGTGTGTGCAAATTGGAAAATATCCCTTCACATGTAAAATACCTGATAATGTGCGTAGCCAGCTCATTATACGGTGGAGGGATGCACATTATTTTGCACCCTTGTTCAGTAATCTCTAGAGGAGGGTCGCCTGGTAGGGTAAACTGGGCCCTAGCTGATCTGGCATCATGAACATTAGGGTAGTGCTCTCCAACCATTGGTAACCTAGTAACTTCTACTATCTGTTCTTCTATGGTGACCACTTTCAATCCCCATACGGTTGCTTTCCCTTCCTCAAATGTACTTGCAAATTTAGCTGCTAAGTCTTCATCAAACTCTGTTAACTTTAAGAAATATCCTAACCAGCCACATGCATTAAACCTTCTTACTACTTCAACATCTGAAAGTAACACACCATGTACTACCATCTCATGTCTCTACAATTGGCCTCCTATCTATGCTTTCCAATTATCAATTTGTCTGCTTTGTAGTAGATAAATGCCTTATTCTTTTTTGAGTTTTAGACTACTCTTTTTTTTTTAACTATGGGCTTCCTTCTGAATTCCTCTGTTATTCTTTAGCATGAACAATGGTGATGTATTTTAATAAGATAAATTATAGCTCTTACTATGGGTTTCCACATAATTTAATTATAAGTCACATCAAGTCTGACAATCAAAGATAATTTGGGAATAAAGGTACGACAGTTGTGCGATATAGCAATGGGACTTTAATGAGACAAAAATGAAGTACAGATTTGAGGTTACGTTAAATCTTTTAGGAGTAGATAGAAATGAAAATTTAGGAATTAATACACTTCCCTACCCCCTAAGAAACATTAACAAGTGTCCCCACTTGGCATACTTGGCACGAGGAATGGAACTGGATTAATGTCGCAATGATACATTTATTGCAGTACTAGATATAATCATCGAAATCTATGCGCTAAAAATGGAATTTTTTTGAAAAGCTTGTACCTGTCATTCAATCATTATATAGGCCAAAAAAAGGTGGTGAGAGTGGAATGAAAGTGGTGATGGCTTGTGTCAGCATATTTAGCTCTTATTTGAAGCAAAGAAAGCAAAATGGTGATGACATGAAAGGTGGGTGGGTGGAAGATAAAGAAACGAGATGAGTTGGCAAGAAGAATTAGAAAGTGAATGGGGAATGAAATTCATGTGAACACAAAGTTTTTATTATTGACATGCTCCATGGAATTCTATTGAAGAGCTAAAGGAAGAAGGTTTGTACCCTCTGCTATAGGAAGTGTTACATGTTGTTCTTTTGAAATTTGTTGTCAGAATTGCTGCAGGAAGTCTTCTTTTGTTTGCGGTTGGTGATACAACTTTAGCCGATGTCCATTGACTAATAGCTTGAAGTGTACTGGGTCAATTGTTGTCAACTGGATGGATCCATTGGTGAAGACATTTTTTATTTCATATGGCCCCATCCATCTTGTCTATAGCTTGCCTAGTATTTCCTTGAATCTAGAATCATAGAGCAATGCCCAATCACCAACGTGAAACTGCTTGTTCTTAATATGTGAGTCGTGCCACTTTTTCCTTTGCTTCTATACTATTTCAGTGCACTCCAAGGTATATTTTCACATTTCATCCAAAGAATTGAGATTCAGAAATCACTCTTCTTATGTTGCAGGAAGATCAATATTTAACTCCAGTGCTGTCCACAAAGTTTTGTGTTCAAAATCAATGGGTAGCATTGTTTCTTTTCCATATAACAGTTCAAACCGAGTGAACCCTGTGGTGGTTTTCTAGGTTGTTCTATATGCCCAGATGGCTTCTAATAATCTGCTACTCCAATCTCGGTGATGCAAATGAACTATTTTTTTAAAGATGGCTTCAATTTCCCAATTTGTAACTTCAGCCTATCCATTGGCCTGAGGATGATAGGAACTTGACTTCCGATGTCTGATATTATATTCTTTCATGAGCTCTATTATCAAATTGGAAGTGAATTGAGCACCTTGGTCAGTTATAAGTTCTCTTGGTACTCCATATCTGGTGAAAATTTCATCATACAAGAATTCTGCAACTTTATGATCCCGAGCATGCTTCATGGCTTTTACTTCGACCCATTTGGTCAGATAATCAGTGCACACCAGAATGTAAGACTTCCCATTGGATGGAGGGTCTATTGGTCCAATGAATTCCATGCCCCATTTTTCAAATGGAGTTACCACCACCTGTGGATTAAGGGGCATTTCATCTGATCTGGTTGGTCGACCCATTCTCTGACACTTGTCACATTTCCTTGTGTAGTTGGCTGCATCCTTGTGAATTGTAGGCCAATAATATGCAGTTGTTAAAATCTTTTGGGCTATCCTTTTTTCTACAAAGTGTCCCCCACACAACTCATTATGACATGCATGGAGAATTTCATATGTCTCATCTTCTCGCACACATCTTCGCATTACTTGATCAGGTCCAGTGTAAAATAGTATGTTATCAATCTAAGAGAAATTAAAGCTTTTCTCGACAAGTATTCTCCTATCCTTATAAGGAAAACGTGTTGGCATTTTTTTAGCTACAAGGTAATTAGCTATGTCATCATACCACGGACTTTGGATAGCAATATGAAACAAATTATCATCTGGAAATGCATCATCTATTAGAGTAGTATCTTCTTCAGCATGGTGAATTCTAGATAGATAATCAGCTAATACATTTGCCTTCCCAAGATTTTCAATGATTGTAATTTCAAATTCCTGCAAAAGAAGCATCCATCTTGCTAACCTGTCTATTATCATAGGTTTTTTCATGAGATATTTAATTGCTGCATGGTCAGTATGAACAAAACTGGGATAACTAGTTATGTGATGATAGAATTTGTTCAGAGAATAAACTATTGCTAGTGATTCTTTCTCAATCACTATATAGTTTAACTCTGGTCCATGGAGGATCTTGCTAATGTAGTAAATTTCATTCTCTAGGTTACTAGACCTCTATCCTAGGACATCACCTATTGCATAGTCTGAATCGTCTGTATGAATGTGAAATGGAAAAGACCAGTCAGGACCCCTAAGTATGGGTGCAGTTGTCAATAGTGACTTAAGTTGCAGGAAGGATTCATCACATTCCTTTGTCCAAGAAAATTTGGCCTCTTTTGTAAGCAAAGTATACAAAGGACTAGCTATTTGACTAAAATTTTGGATAAACCTCCTATAATAGCCAGCATGTCCTAGGAAAGACCTAATATCCTTTTTCTTTGTAGGGATAGGTAGTGTGAGAATTACCTCTATTTTCACAGGATCTACCTAGATTCCAGCTTCAGAGATAAAATGTCCCAGCACTACGCCTTCCTGCATCATCATGAAGCATTTCTCACTGTTGAGAGACAAGTTGTGTTCCTAACATTTGATTAGTACTCTTTCCAAATTCTTCAAGGCTTCCTCAAAGCTGACACCAAATGTAGTAAAGTCATCCGTATATATCTCCATACAATCATGTGATATGTCAGCAAAGATGTTGATTACAGCTCTCTGGAAAGTAGCTGGTGCATTGCATAAGCCAAATGGTAATACAAAATAAGCATATGTGCCCCAGGGGCATATGAATGTGGTATTCTCCTGATCTTCTATAGCAATGTTGATCTGATTGTAATCATTGTATCCATCCAGAAAGGAGAAGTAATTCTTACCAGCCAGAGTGTCTAGAAATTGATCAATAAATGGTAAAGGAAAATGATCCTTCTTGGTGGCATTATTCAACTCTCTATAATCCGCACATATCCACCATTTTCCTTCCTTCTTTATTACAATGACCAAAGGTGATACCCACTTGCTATCAAATATTGGATAGATGAAACCAGCATCTAGTAACTTTTGCAACTCAGTTTTGACTATTTATTGCAATGTTGAGTTTATCCTTGTTTGAGGCTGATGAAGTGGTAAGTTGCCATCATTAATGCAAATCCTATGGTTGCAGAGTTTGGGGTGTAGACCTAGCATATCTTCGTAATACAAAGCAAATGATTTCTCATGCTTACATAGGAGTTTGGTTTAAAATGGTGATTGTGGTGGTGGCAACTTGTTGTTCACATGGAGATTATGACCAGGGGAAATTTCCACAGTAGTTTTTAGCTCTACCATTGACATTTTAGGTATTGAGCTTGTAGCTACTTCACATGGCAATAATTGGCTAATTATCTCAGGGCTTGCTGGAAAGACAGAGTCCTCATAGGTACATATTTGTAAAATAGAACTTTCAAAAACATCCAATGCTACTATACGCTCATTGGTAAGAATAATCTATATTACATCATCTTCCTCTTGCATTTTTAGAAAAGATTGTTTGTGCATCATCATAAGCTGGGCAATAGAGTTGATCTCTTCTTCCTCATCCACTAGTTCTGGCCAAATAGGATTTCTCAAGTCTGGCTGTGGCTGGGCAGGAGGATATAGTGCTAGTTTCTTTATTGCCTGACCATTTGAAATTGACATACTTCCTAATTTGCAACTAATTTTTGCATCAATGGTGGCTAACCAAGGTCTCCCTAGGATGAATGGATAGCCAGCAAAGTTTACTTTAGGTGATAAGATGAGAAAATCAGTAGGGTATTCCCATGAATCCAGGATGACTACCACATCCTCTATAAGACCATCTGGAGTGACTATTGAACTATCAGCAAGTTGTAACACTGTTGGAGTTGTTCTCATGCCCTCTATACTTAATCTATGCATTGTATCTTTGGTCATTACATTTATGACTGCTCCCAAATCAACTAAAGCATTTTTAATAGATTGTCCATTAATTATCAAGTCAACTATTGGAATTCGAGGGTCTGAATACTTGGGTATAACTACCTTTCCCAACATGATATCCGCAAGTTGCCCTATCACATGAACTATTTGAGGGTCCTTCTTTTTCCTTCCATGCTTTTTAAGGCATGTGTTCTTAATAGATTTTCCATAGATAGGAACATCTTTGATAGATTGGAACATAGGTATTTGGATGTGCATGTTTTTCAGCTGCTCAAGAATATCAAATGACATTTCTTCTTGCGATATATGTTTTTATATGGTGAGCCTTTGTGGAAAAGGAGGGTCAACTAAGTTTTTAACATCAGTTTTGCTAGATTTTTGAGTTGATTGGGTGGTATTTTGTAGTGTAGCCTCTAGAAGAGGTGTTGATGTTGTAGGAGTGTCTACAACTTCTGTGATAATAGGATGTTTGGGTGCAGGTAGAGTTTTATCAGACCTCAAATGGATATCAGATATCTCTAGTGCGTAGGCAGGGTACTGCTATGTATCAGTGATATACATTGGTTGTTTCTATTGCTTTCTATTTGGGTTAGGTTGTGGCTGAGTAGGTAATTGAGTTGGTTTGGATTAGGACTAGTAGCTACAGGAGGTGGCATTATTGCAGGAGGAGGGACTGGAGGTGGCAATTGTGGAAAAGAAGGATTTTGGTTAGGCCACTGTGGAGGCCCCCTCCATTGGTTATTTTGTTGTCAATTTCCTTATAGTGGTTGCCATTGATTATGCTGGTTAGGCCATTGGTTATTTTGCTGGTTAGGCCACTGGTTATTCCAGGCTGGCTGAGAGTACCGAGAAGGATTCTGATAAATTTGGTTTTGGCATTGATTATTGTAAGGATTTGAAAATTGTAATGGGTCTTGAGGCATACCTTGTCATGAAGCCCATGGTCGATGTTGAGCAATGAAGAACACTTTCTCATTGTCTCCTTCTATCTTCATGTACTCGATATAAAAATGTTGATTTTCCAGGTTTGCCACTAGCTTGCATCCGTAATCTTTCTTTTGTTTACAACAATGAGGAAAGTACTTAGCTAATCATTAATTAATCATCTATTTTCTTCTAAATTCACCTTTCTCAAATCATCTAATCCAATTCTCAACATTAATTAAATAATTAATTTTATTTAATTAATTAACATTTAAATGATTATTTACCAAT
>MU228511.1:959107-974559 GCA_018584345.1 Thuja plicata
TTCATCTTGTGATCTTTACTTAGGTCTTGAAACCTTCCTTCTAAGCACACAAGCTCTGATACCAATTGTTAGTAATAACTAAGAGGGGGGGTGAATCAGTGGCCTTAAAAATTTATCCTTTAAACTTTAATCCATCAATTAATACACCTCAGATTATTAAGTCCCTACAAGATGTATGCCTTTGAAATACTTGAAATAAATAACTGTCTGTCGGTTTACCTTGTCTGTCCTTATTCTCCTTGATTATCGATAAGCAATAAAACTCATTTACCGATACTCAATAAATAGGCAGAGATACCAATCAATCCTGAAATGCATATGTGAAATGTAAAAAAATAAAGTAATAAACTATACACACATAACACATGGATTTTAACGTGGAAACCCTGTTAAGGGAAAAACCACTGGGACCGGTACCCCAAATTTTCACTCTTCTGAACTGAGCCCTTTTAGGAGCCAACCCTGTTAAAGGTTACAAACACACTGTTAAGTGTGACCTTGTTAGAGGATTTTTATACATAGGTTGTCACTTAGTATCTGGCATCTATGCTACCATCCTTGAATCAGTCTTTAGACTGTCAATAGGCTTTATGCTAATCTTACTACCATCCTTGAATCAACCTCCTTCTTAGATTGTCAATAGGCTTTAGGTAAGACCGCTGCTACTATCATGAATCAACCTTTTTTGTAATCTGTTAGGATATACCTCAATTATAGAAGACGATTAAGTCTTGCTTTGTTAAGAGACTTAATGCTTCAATGGTTAAACTGAAACACAATGACCTATTTCTAATGCAACTTTGAATTGCAGATATTCAGATCTATTTATGTACAGTATCTCTCTGATTAATGTATCAATTCAATTCCTTTTTACTTCACACTTTTTTCTCTGTGATGTTGTGCTTCACTGTTCATTGGTGTCTGTAGAATTCTTTAGCTCTCCCTTAGCTTGATTGATCAGGACTGTATGAAATTTATCCTTCACTAGTTTCTCTTTAGCATCTTCTTTCAATTCACTCCCCCGTATATCTAAGTGCATGTGGAAATGAATTATGCTTGTCTCTTATATAGACATGATATTCCTTAATTCTTGATTCTTGGCATGAAAAATAATCTAGCCAATTTGATTTACAGCTTTAACTCCTGATTTATCTTGTAGTTATCTTCTTGCCAACTATATAAATCAATTGCTTTAACTATGGTCAAATAAAATGAATAAAACAGCCGGTTAAGTCTATCTTTAAGCTCTGTCAGCTAGATATTTTTTCATTTTCTGATCTCTCTTTTCTGTCGGTCAATTTTGCAGTTCATCGCCGGTGACAACTGCCAGTTCCATTAGTGTATCTTCAGTTAGCTTCAAAATCTCCATCCGTTGGACATCATTGGATTGTTCTTGTCGGGAAACTCTATTTTCAGCTCGTCAGGCATCCTGTGATTCTACTTCGTCAGGCAACACTGTCTTCTGCTCATCGGGCATCACTGTGACTTTATCTTTGTCTTTACCGGTGGTGTGCACTCTGTCAGTGTTTTCTGTCACTTAGTGAATACATGAATTTTATGCATTTCTGAAAGCATAATCATTGTTCCATTGATTCTCTAAAGTCTTTGGAATTGTGTGTATGACCATACAGATGATATCAAGTTGACATCAATGACAATACAAACCAGTAACTGATTTAATGTCTTGCATCATCTTCAACTTAACATTATCAAACATTCAATCAGTTACATGTCATCAGAACCTGACAGACAAAGATAACCAAAATTCAAGTCACTGTGATGCCTCAGCAAGAAACCCGATGAGCATTACCAACAAGCAAAATCACAAGCATACCCGACGGCCAGAATCACAGTGTATCCCAACAGATAGAAAAACTCGATGGAGAATCCTGAGGAGAACATAAGTGTTGACCAAAGCTATCAAAGAGTTAAAACAACGGAGTTAATTGGAGTTTAGAAACAAAAAAAATATCTAGCTGGCAGAGCTAAATATGGACTTAACTGGTAGTTGTCATTGTTTTCATTGACAAGATAAAGCTAGAGATAAGTAAAGGATTTAAAGTTGTTTTGTCCAGTTGGCAGGAAGATCTCTGGGAGATAAAACAAGAGTTTTTCTTTAAATCAGATTGGGTAAGATTGCGGATCATGCCAAGATCAAGAAAATCAAGAACCTAGAAATGGTGATATCATGTCTATAAAGAGACAACTTAATTCATTAAGAATTAAGGGGAGTGAATGGAAAAGAGGATGTTAGGGAGAAATTGATGAAGAACAAATTCATACAGCCCTGATCAATCAAGCTTAGGAAAGAGCTAAAGATTTCTTTGGACACCAAGCAACTGAGAATAGCATCACCAAGTAGAACAAAAGTGGAGCAAAGGTATTGAAAAGATATAAATTGATCAGATTGGTTTAATGAGCTTACAACAGATCTAAAAATCTACAAGTATAAGTTGTATATGTGAACAGATCATACTGTTTTAGTTTAACCATTGATTCAGAAAGTCTCTTAACAGGGTAATATTTAAAGATCCTTTCTATTGAGATACATCCCAAGGAGTATCAAAATGTTTGGTCATGAAGATAGCATGAGATGCCAGATACTATTTGACAAACCAAAAGAGTTTGGATAAGGAAGGTAGCATAGAAATGCTTGATATCAAGTGACAAACTAATCTTTTAAATCCTCTAACGAGGTCACACCTAACAATGTGTTTGTAACCTTTAGCAGGGTTGGCTCTTCACTGAGATCACTTCAGAAGAGTGAAAATTTTGGGCTATCGGTCCCAAGTGGTTTTTCCCCTAACAGGGTTTCCATGTTAAAAATCCACATGTCAATGTGTTTATGAGTCATTACTTTAGTTTTTTTCATTACACATAGCTAATCTAGATTGATCGGTATACTCTAAGTAATTTACTATTTTCAGTAAATTGAAAGACTGCTAATCGGTAACATAAAGAAAAATGTTTAACAAAGCATTCCAAGCAATAATAATTTGATAAGTATATTTTAAGGCATTCATCTTATAGGACTGAAGATAACTAGAGGATTAATATTGTGGTACTAAGTTTTTGGGTTGATTAATTAGAATATTTTTGAGGCCACTGATTCACCCCCCCCCCTCTCAGTTATTACTAACAATTGGTATCAGAGCTTGTGTGCTTAGAGAGGGATTTTAACAACTCAAGCAAAAGATCACAAGATGAACAACATATACATGCAGTAAGGTTCTTAAGATTTTACTTACCACAGTATCCTCTTCAAGTACACCTCTAATTCCTCGAATAGTGTTGATGACCTCTTTGATTTTGCAGTTATACTGAGTGATATTTTCTCCTTCTTTCATCCTCAGGTCATCAAACCTCCCTCTTAGGATTTCTGCCTTGGATCTTAGTACATTAGCATCTCCTCCATGTACCAACTTCAAAATATTCCATATTTTCTTTGCAGAGGTGCGGGTTTTGACATCTTCAAACTCAACATCGGAGAGTGATGAGGAAATTTCTATCATCATGCAATTATGATCATTTTTTTCTCTTAATTGCTCAAGAGTGTGAGGTCTTGTAGGAAACACATATTCACTATCAAGGTGTTGAGTAACATCATTACCAATACCTAATAGGTGGAGTCTTATTTTTCTTTTCCACGATGCAAAGTTATCTTTATCCAACTTTGCAACATCTTTTGTTTCTTCTATTCAACAAATGAGAGCAGTTACAAACAATAAAGTTACTCTAGATAGTCTGATTGGTAGACTGATTTCATTTGAGATAAATAAATTTGATAAGTGTCTTACCATCTAATATAGAATCTGCATTCAAATCTTCTTTGAAAATAAGCAATTCAAGTAATAGACATGCTATTAGAAATGATAGTGAAAGTGATAATGACGATCAAGGACTTGATGAGATTGAAGCACTAATGGAAAGAAGATTGTAGAGAGGCAATGGTAGATACAAAGGTAAATTACCACTTGTATGTTTCAATTGTAAAGAGGTTGGACACTTTGCTGCAAGATGTCCAAATAGAAGAAAAGATGACAGAAGTAATTGTTAGAAATGGGATAAGTAACTAAGAGGGGAGGGGTGAATCAGTTACTCCAAAAAAAATCCTTTGTCCCTTAGATGTCTTAAATACTTTAACACTGTTACTCGGTCAATTAAGATATTCTTCTGTAACTCGGGTATCAAAGCAATCTTTATAATATTCAATGCAATTATACTTTAGTGATTAAGTGCAAAAACATAAAGCATGAAAAAAATAACATACACACACATGACACCAAGATTTAACATGGAAACACAATATGGGAAAAATCACCAATGTAACTAGTTACTATTTTTCACTCTTTTGAAGTGAGCCCTATTAGGAGCCAACCCTATTAAAGGTTACAATAATACACTGTTAGGTGTGACTTGGTTAAAGGATTTAATCACCCTGTGAGGAGTGGCCTTGTTAGAGGTCTTCAACACTTCAACATAGAAATGCTACCTTGTGAGAGGATTTAAAAAAAGACTGTTAAGTCTACTCTATTAAGAGATTTGAGATCACTGCTACAATTGTTAGAGAGTAACAATGAATTGACCTGTATGTGTAAGCAATTGTCTTTGCTGATTTAGATCTATATTCTGATTATGATTGGATCCTTGCTGATCAAATATTCTATTGCAGCTCTAAGTGATCTGTACTCAATCGGAATCATATATGATTTTTCCTTCACTCTTCATGTCACAGAATTCCACACTTCTTCTTTCACACACTCTTGCTCTTTTTCTTATCGACACATTCAATCCAAACTTGACCTTTCATATATATATGATACGCCATGTCAAGTTGGCTTGAATATACTTCTAAATAATAAATCACAAGTTATTCAACCTCATATAATCAATTAATTATAGAATATAAATCACTGTTAGTAGGCTGGCACTGAATTATTGACCATGACTAGAATGCCCGAGTGACTTGGTCAACACTGAACTTCTTCAATACCTGAATGAACTTGGTCAACACTAAAACAACTCATTCTATTCACCAACTATGCTTGGTCTAAATGTAGACATTTGTGTAACATCACTACATAAGTGTATATACATGTGTAACATCAATGACAATACACAATTGAATAATTGTTTTCAATAATCTCCCTCTTTGGCATTGATGGCAACACATGTCATAATAAAAATAATTATAGAGCAATAGAAAAATTTATTTAATGTCTTTAGCTTCATTTTGATTCTCATCCAAAAACTCCCTCTTTCATCAAACTCTATCTCTTTCTATTATGAACTCTCCCTTTAAGTAATTTCTTTTGTATTATAGAAAACTCCCCTTCTTTTGTATTATTCTTATGTATTATAGAAAACTCTCCCTCTTTGACAATAGATGCTAAAGACTCCATCTCCACAAATACCAATAGTCAGTACTATTTCAATTTTTAATTGTAATGTACCTGAATGTACTAATTCATCTGTAATGTTCTCTGATGTACCTGCATCAACGGATAGATCTTCATTGTCGCTCGGGTTGATGCATCCCTAAAATGTATTTTAGTGAGCTTCAGTTAGGGGAAGCACCCCTAGATTTCTTCTAAGATACAAGAATGCATCCTTAGGTAAAGGTTTGGTGAATATGTCTGCAAATTGTTCTTTGGTATTCACATATTCCAACCTTACTTCTTTATTCTGTACCAATTCCCTCAAAAAATAATACTTTATTGCTATATGCTTGGTTTTGGTGTGCATCATAGGATTATTTGAAATGTTAATGGCACTGGTGTTGTCACAATAGATAATAAATGGTTCTTTTACTTCTTCCTTCATTCTTGACAACAATTGTTTGATCCATATGATGTTTGAATAGTTCACTACTGCAGCAACATATTCTGCATCTTTTGTAGACTGAGAAATACAACTATGTTTCTTGCTAGTCCAAGACACTAACCTCTTTCCAAGAAAGAAAGATCCACCACTGGTTTTTTTCCTATCATCGACACTTCCAACCTAATCAGCCTTAGTGAATGCCTTTAAATCAAAGTTTCCACCTTTCTTATACCATAAACCATAGTTTTCAGTACCCTTCAGATATCTCAGAATTATTTTGATTGCCATTAGGTGATTGTCTCTAGGGTTAGCTTAAAATATTGCAACAATACAACTGCCAATGCAATATCAGGTCTGGTGTGAACAACATATTGCAATTTTCCAATCATGGATCTGTAGTTGGTCTGTTCTACCTCTTTTGAATCATCATCCTTAAATAATTTTTGTCCAGTACACATGGGTGTTCCAATAGGTTTGGAATCTTCCATACCAAATTTCTTAAGTATCTCCTTGATATATTTCGATTGAGTAATGTAGATACCATCCTTCATTTGATGTACTTGTAATCCAACAAAGAATTTGATCTCACCAAACATATACATCTCAAATTCTTTACTCATAGCTATAGAGAATGATTTGCATAGGTCATCATAACCAGTGAATAATATGTCATCAACAAATATCTCTACTAATAGTATTTTGTTATGTGGTCCTTCTTTGATGTACAAGCTACTGTTATCATTGGTTCTCTAAAATCCAATACTTACTAGATAGCTATGTAGTCTTTCATACCAAGCTTTGGGCACTTTCTTCAATCCATACAATGTTTGTGTAGATTGCAAACCATATTCCTTCTACTAGGATCAACAAATCCTTCAGGTTGTTCAATGTAGACTTCTTCTTCTAGGATTCCATTCAGAAATGCAGATTTCACGTCTATTTGATATACTTTGTATCCTTTATGTACAACATATGCCAGAAGAGTTCTGACTCCTTCAAGTCTTGCAACAGGAGCAAAATTTTCTCCATAATCAATACCCTCTTCTTGAGCATATCCTTTACAAACTAGTCTACCCTTGTTTTTAGAAACTTTACCATTTTTATTCATCTTATTTCTAAAAACCCACTTGGTTCTAATCACATTATTTTCCTTTGTCTTAGGCACAAGATTCTAAGCTTTGTTCTTCTCTATCTGCTCAATTTCTTCATTCATTGCCTCTATCCAAATTTCATCATTCAATGCATCTTTAACATTTCTAGTTTCAAATTCACTTAGTAAACATGTACCTTTGAGTTTTTTCCTTACGATTACACCTTCTTTCTGATCTCCAATTATTTTCTCAATTTCATGATGCCTTCTAACATATTTTGAAAGTACTGGATCCTTCAGTCTAGATTCTTGACTTGATCCACTAGGTTTGTCATTCTCAAACATTCTTTCATGTTCTTCTATCTGATGCTCGGGTTCCACTGTCTATGACTTAGGTTCCTCTGTCTAAGACTTGGTTCCCTCTTTCTATGACTTGGTTCCCTTTATCGTGGCTCGGTTCCCTCTATCTATGACTCGGTCTCTTCTACCAGCAGCTAGGGTTGCATAATTTGCAACTCGGGTTGTAAATTTTGTGCTTGTATATTTAGAGGTTGACAGTTCTGCTCTCCAATCACCATTGCTCAAGTCATAGGTATAGTATCAGGCTCATGATATACAAAGTTCCTATATTCTTCGGGCTCTTTACTGCTCTTCTCTTCACATTTTTCTGCAAACTCATCAATCTTGACATGTACACTTTCTATGACTTTACGAGTAGTAAGATTCAGATATTTGTATGCTTTTCTTTTACATGAGTAACCTAGGAATATTCCTTCATCACTTTTTGCATCTAGTTTTTAATTTCTTTCTTCCTTCAAGATGTAGCATCTACTTCCAAATACTTTGAAATAATGAACATTAGGTTTATAGCCATACCATAATTCAAAAGGTTTCTAGTTACTACCTTTCTTCAGTTGAACTCAGTTCAAGGTGAACACTGTAGTACTGATGGCCTCCTTCCAGTATTTGACAGCAACATTCTTTTCAATCATTAGGGTTCTGGCACAATCCATAATGGATATGTTTCTTCTTTTTGCTATTCCATTTTTTTTGTGGTGTACCAGGGGCAGATACCTATCTTTTGATTCCTCTCTCATTATAGAATTCATTGAACTCATTAGAAATGAATTCTCCTCCTCTGTCAGATCTTAGGCATTTTAGTTTATTTCTTGTTTCCTTTTCAACTCTTGCAAGATACCATTTGAATTTTTGAAAAGCTTCTGATTTCTCTCTAAGAAACATGATAGTCATCATTCTAGAATGATCATCAACAAATAGAATAAAATACTTCTCTCTAGTATAGCCTGTTGTTCCAATTGGTCCATAAAGGTCAGTATGTACCAATTCCAAGACTTCATTAGTATTGTAATTCTTGCTTTTGAAATTTATCTTTCTCATCTTTCCAATTTGACATTGTTTGCATATTGCTAACTCAGGTTTTTTGAAAATAGGAATACCTATGACTCTCTTATTCTTACTTACGTTTACCCGATTATCAAAATTTACATGACACAACCTTTTATGCCATAACTAACTTTCTTCTACTTTTTCAATAAAGCATGAACCTTCAGTGAGATCAAGATAGAATAGATTACCTTTTTTTTGCGTGTCAGTTCTGACTAGTTTCCCTTTACCATCCAGGAGCTTGGCCTTACCATTTATGAATTCTACCTTGAAGCCAATGTTGTTCAGCTGTGCTACACTGAGTAGATTTCTCCTCAATCCTTCAACCCAATTGGCATTACAACATTTGATTCCTTCTGTCAGAGTAATGAAACATTTGCCTTTCACAGGGCAAGGTTCATCATTCCCAAAACTGACACTCCCACCATCATAGTGTTCAAGATGTTCAAATTTTGTGTTATCACTAGTCATGTGATGAGAAAAACCACTATCAATTATCCATGTGTCATTTTTATTGATGTGTGAGAAAAGTGTTGTCTTTTCATCTTCTTCATCTGGCTCATCCTTAATAGAAATATAAACCATTTCATATTCTTCTACATCATTGTTATAATCTTTAGAAATATAACAAGACATCTTACCTTTATCCTTGTAGCTTTTGTAGTTCTTGAAATCTTTCTTGTTTTTGAATTTGTTGAAATTTTTCTCATCTTTGTGTTCTTTGTTCAGACACTTTGCAGCAATGTGACCAACCTTATTGCATGAAAAACAAATCAATAGTATTTTTCCTTTGTATTTTCCTTTTGTGGCTCTTCTTGCAAGTAATGATTCAATGATGTCAAGATCTTCATCATCAAATTCATAATCACTGTCACTTTCAGTCTGCTTCCTTTTTGAGTATCTATCCTTGTTACCAAGTTTAATTTATCTTTGAATGCAGACTCAAGATTGCTTGAGCTAGGAGAGTAATTTTCAAAGTTGTCCAGCTCAAAAGTTGTAAGCCTTCCCACTAATGTATCTAGAGTTATATCCTTATTGCACCTCTTCTCTTGAATAGCTAAAACTCTAATAGCATAGATAGGAAGTAAAGTTCTTAGTACCTTGCTAACCACTACTGCATCTTCAATTATTCCACCTGCAACTCTGATGGCACTCACAGTCTTCTTGATTCTTTCATTGTATTGTGCAATGTCTTCTCCTTCTTTGATTTTCATCTAGTCAAATTATCCTCTTAGACTTTCTGCTTTGGCTCTCTTTACATTTGCATCTCCTCCATGAATGTCCTATAATTTATTCCACATATCATAGGTTGTAGGTAAGTCCTTGACTTCATCAAATTCTGAGTAGATGAGTGAAGAAGCTATATCAATCATCATTATATTATGAAGCTTCCATTCCATCATCTGTTCTACAGTCATAGTCTATGTTGGTTCCACATATTTTCTTTCCAAAAATTGAAAACCAACATCTCCAATAGTAGATAGATGTAGCTTCATCAGCTCTTGCCATGCTAGGAAGTTGTCTTTATTTAGCTTTGGGATCTCCCTTCTATAAGACATCTCTGATCTTTAGCTTAGGTCTTGAAACCTTCTTCGAAAGCACTTGAATCTCTGATACCAATTGTTGGAAATGAGATAAGTAACTGAGAGGGGAGGGGTGAATCAGTTACTCCAAAACAAATCATTTGTCCCTTAGATATCTTAAATACTTTAACACTGTTACTCGGTCAATTAACATATTCTTCTGTAACTCAGGTGTCAAATAAATATTTATAACATTCAATGCAATTATACTTTAGGGATTAAGTGCATAAACATAAAGCATGAAACAAATAACATATACACAGGTGATACCAAGATTTAACGTGGAAACCCAATATGGGAAAAACCACCAATGTAACTAGTTACTATTTTTCAATCTTCTGAAGTGAGCCCTATTAGAAGCCAACCCTATTAAAGGTTACAATAACACACTGTTAGGTGTGACCCGGTTAAAGTATTTAATCACCCTGTGAGGAGTGGCCTTGTTAGAGGTCTTTAACACTTCAACATAGAAATGCTACCTTGTGAGAGGATTTACAAAAAGTGGTGCAGGAGCACCTAGGAAATCTTCAAAGCCCTAGTATTTTGGCTTGTAACTGACCTTAGCCAAGTTATTTTGTATGTTTTCTTAAGATCTTAGAAGTACATGTTGAGTGTGTGACTAGGTGAATTAGTGTTAGTGCTAAGTTCACTATTAGTCTTTGTTAGTTGCTTTTAGTAGTTTAGTCCTATTTTGGTCTAAAGTTGGGAAATGGGTTCTAATTATGTCCTAGACCCATGTTGGGTGAAAAAGATACTTCATGATTAATTAATGAGGTTGGTTCATCTAAATAAATGGGTTAGAGGCCCTATTTTGTAGTTTGCATCATAAATGCAAAAGATGCCAAAAGTTGTCATGACAACATTTGCAACTTTTTGCAAATGTTGCATGCAACTCGACAACATTGGATCCCCTCTTTTATAGTAGCGGGAAATGAATTATCATGGCTTGAAATTGTGGATAAGGTATCTTTAGACATTCTATGGCTCATTTCCTGAGACAGAGTGAATTTATGCAATTTTTGGAGAGCAAGCAAGCAAGTTTTTTTGAAAATAGTGCACAGTCGACTACTTTGCAAGTTTATGGTGTTTTAATGGATTGAAACATAAGATCAAACTATGGGTTCATGTAGTAGGGATATTTCTAAGATATTTTCATTCATAGTGTTAGTAATTTTGAGTTGATTTGTTAACTGTAGGAAAATGTCTTCAAACTAGGTAGTCTACTGGTCATGTAAATCAGGGCAATTTTGTTTTTATGGTTCCCCCATGAAATTCAACTGTGGGAAACACAAAAGGTTGAATTAATGTGTTAGGGGAGCCTTTTTACATTGTATATATACAAGTAGGAGGTCAAGAGAAACATTTTTCTATTTATAAAGTCATTCCCTGGGCGAGTTAGGACAGCTCAGCTAGGTGAGTGACAGGTAACAGCCTGTATGCAGAGACAAGGGTGTGAAAGGGAGAACTAAACCAAGTGTGGTCTCAGTGTTTTTAAGGTCTCATAGGTCCCTAGAGTCAATCTCAGAGCCCAACCAATCCGTCTAGATTGAGTTTTGCATAGAAGTCAGTACAGAGCTAGTGAGGAGCCAAAATAGGCCTAATAGCCCTACATTTTAGGACAGAAGTGTACGGATAGATTGGGAACCCTAGACCTTAGAAATATTTTAGGTTTCCAAAAAGGGTATCTAAATCTAAATTGGTTTTAGGGGTTGTGTGCAAGTTTGGAGAGAAAATCTTGAAAAACTCACTAGATAGGGGGTGTTTTAGGCATAATAGGACAAATTGGGTATAAATTTGAAACTCTACTAACTTGGGGTTGAAGAATTATGGGGTTTGATTTGACTAGATGCAGAATGAAAATTATAAGTGTGTAAAAGACCCTTGTAGCATGGGAGGTGTTGGTATGAAGAGTTTAGCTTTGGGATTCTTCAAAGCCAATGAAAGCATGGAGACAAAACTAGTGATGGATGTCCTTCAAGGTGAACCACAATTGTTGTAACTCTTGGGGAAGAGTTAGGAGTTTTGATAGGCTTAGAATCTATAGAATTGTAAGGTCCTAGAGTGGAATTAGGATCCTAAAGTGGATTAGGACAAGTAAGGTCATGTCTAGTGAATTGTGAAGCACACCTTGGGGTTACTTCTATCAAAGTGGTATCAAAGCCTCTTTTGATTAGGATTGTGGTTAATGTTACAACTAGAGGAATCCATTGGAGAGTCAACAATGGTTTTTAATGCTGAATTAGAAAATAAGGTATATGAACAAGAGGAGGAGAACATATTACTCTGAGATAGGCTGGCTCAATTGGAGACAAAAGTGGATGAAGTTGATGTGAAAGAAGATGAAGTAAAGGAAAAAATGGAAGGGAAAGGAAAAGACATTACCATTGAAGATGAAGTCCCTAAAGCTGACCTTGTCCTAAATGAACAACCATTCCTAAAATCCCTAAAGGCTATGAGTGGAAAATATTTGGAAGGAGTTCCCATTTTCAGTGGAAAAATGGAACCAGAGGTAGTCCTTGATTGGATAGAGGGACTAGAGAACCATTTTGAGTGTGCTGGAATCATAGAGGCTCAAAAGGTGAAGGTTGCTAAAGCAAGATTGAGAGGTTCTTCTCTCACTTGGTGGAAATTCATCCAATATGAGAGAAATAAGGAAGGGAAAAGGCCCATTGCTTCATGCAAAGCTATGGTAGCAAGAGTAAGAGATGATTACATCCCCGAGGATTAAAAAATCCAGTTACACAAGAGAAGACAAGGTCTAAGGCAGAAGGACCTAGATGTCAACTCATACACTGAAGAGTTTCAGAGACTTTGTATGAGGTCAAGAGTAGCTGAGGATGAGAAAGTGAAGGTTGTGAGATATATTAATGGACTTAAATGGACCATTCAAGATGAGATGAGTCCTTGGACTCCAGACACCATTCAGAAATGCCACCAAATTGCTATCAAGGTGGAAGACAAGTTGAAGAAGAAACAAGACTCCAATACTTCAAGAGGAAGGGATAGAGGAAGAGACACTAGAGGGAAAAGAAGTGGTTATGGAGGAAGAAACCCTGAATCTAAAAGTCAAGTAGAGACTAAGCTCACTGAACAACATGAAGGAAACTTCAATATAGGGAATTCAAGAAGAGGAAGGAACTCTAACAATAGAGGAAGAGGTATTAGTCAAGGGAGAGGCAACTATTTTTCCGATATGAAGTGCTATCACTATAATCAGTTAGGACATCCAGCATATAGGTGTCCAGAGAAGGGAAGTACCTCTCAATGAGGTGACCAAAGAGTGAACTATGTTCATGAAGAGAGAAGTGGAAAAAAGAACCCTAAAGTTCCATTAGAATCATAGGAGGGAGAGAATCTCATGATGAGAAGAACTCTAATCAAAGAGCCAGTGAAGGAAGAACTCAGTCAAAGGAGATTATTATTTAGAGTAAAGTGTAAGATGATGGGAAAATTATGTAGAGTCATCATAGAATTAGGGTCAACTGACAATATAGTTTCAGAGGAGGCAGTCAGTAAGTTGAAAATGACAAGGATACCCAACACCAGTCCCTATAAGGTCACTTGGCTAAACAAAGGACAACATGTCCTAGTTAATGAAAAAGCTTGGGTGGAATTATCCATTTAGAGATATAAGGATAAAGTTCCATGTGATCTCTTACCTATGGATGCATGTCACTTGCTCCTAGGTAGACCATGGCAATTTGATAGGAGGGTCATGCATGATGGAGTGAAAAATTCAAAGTCCTTCAAGAAAGACAATGTGACATACAAAATCTAGTCACTGCTGGAGGATGTAGAATTGTAGTCTACAGGTCCCAATGTTCTCATGGTGGGTGAAAAATAGTTCTTAGAGACCTTATATGAAGGAGAGGGAGTTGGATTTTCCTTGGTGTTAAAACCAAAGGAAGTTGTAGACAAAACTGAGAAGAGGATAGAGCTACCAAAAGAAGTTCAAGAGATGCTAGTAAAGTATGAAGGAATAGTAAGTGATGGAAAACCATAAACCTTATCCCCTAAGAGGTCTGTAATCCATTAGATAGACCTAATATCAGGAGCTACCCTACCCAATAAGGTAGACTATAAAATGACTCCCCAACAGAATGAAGAGATTGCTAGACAAATCCAAGAGCTCTTAGAACAAGGCCTTATAATAAATAGCATTAGCCCTTGTGTAATAACCATAGTCCTAGCACCTAAAAATGGAGGAAATTGGAGGTTATGTACAGACTCCAGAGAAATCAATAGGATCACCATTAAGTATAGGTTCCCTATCCCTAGGATAGAAGACCTAATGGACTATCTAGGAGGAGTAAGGTACTTCACAAAGATAGACCTAAAGAGTATTAATATGAATTTAGAATAACTAAGATGCGGGGTGAATCAATTATCCTCAGGTATAGATGTGCCCATATAAAACTTTAAATCAACTTCAACAACTCAGATCTTCTCAGCAGTAATAAACAATAAAAGTGTGCATTTTACTGTACTAATGAAATAAGCTTGCAGAAACTTAACAGTAAAACACAACAATAACATTCACACATTTTGACACCATGATTTAACATGGAAACCCAATATGGGAAAAACCACCAGTAACATGCTACCAAAGTTTTAATCTTCTGAAGTAATGCCCTGTGAGGAGCCAACCCTGTCTCTAATGTCTCTAGCTTCATTCTGAATCCCTCTTTCAGAAGTATCTCCCTTGTATCTATTGTTTTCTCTGTTGTTTTAGCAATAATAATCTCCCTCTTTGACAACAATGCCAAAGATTTTGACATCTTTATAATGCAAATTCTTCTGTTCTAATCTTTGTATCATGTTGTTCCTGTCATCTTTGTGTATGAATGATCTACTTTTCTGTTCTTGTTTACCACTTCACAGTTTTTAGGCAACATCCTAAAAATGTGACCTACTATGCATCAATGTGTCAAGTGTTCTGATTAAAACATTTGATGCAACAGTACCATTCCCAACTAGTTAGCCTCTGCTAGGGGAATTACCCCTAATTTACCTCTTAGATACTCATCAGCATCCTTGGGTAACGCTTTTGTAAATATGTCTGCCAACTGTTCCTTAGTGTTCACATATTCCAATCTCACTTCCTTCTTCTAATCTAGCTCCCTCAAGTAATGATACTTGATATCTATATGTTTTGTCTTAGAGTGCATTACAGGATTTTTAGAAATATTTATGGCACTCATGTTATCACAATATATGACAATTGGCTCTGTGATATCCTCTTTCATACCTTTTAGTACTATCTTCAAACACACAATATTTGAATAGTTAACTGTTGATGCCACATACTCGGCTTTAGCTGTAGATTGTGAGGTGTAATTTTGTTTCTTTCTTGTCTAGGAAACTAATCTTTTCCCCAAAAGAAATGATCCTCCTGTGGTGCTTTTTCTATCATCAACATTATCAGCCCAGTCAGAATTAGTATAGACTCTGAGTTCAAACTTGTCATTCCTTTTGTAATATAGGCCATAGTCTTCTGTACCTTTCAAATATCTCAGAATTCTTTTCACTGCCATTATATGTGTCTCTTTTGG